>CM076575.1:639271193-639533637 GCA_034641835.2 Pinus albicaulis | reverse complement strand
TATATTCAATTTTTGGAAGTTCTCAATGTGCTCCACCACTGAACCCTTTTGTTTGAGATTTATCAACTGGCTAAATAAGTTGTTGCTCTTTGCATCCTCATAATGTGCTATCATTTCCTCCATAGAAAATGACCAAGTGACAATTTTTTACGGGAGAAAAGCCATCGATACCATACAAATGTATTTTTTTCTAAATGTAAAGTTGAAATGCGTACCTTTTGTGTGTTTTTCACATTATTGAGATCAAAATATCGCTCCACCTGTAGTATCCATGTTACGAGATCCTTGTCATCAAAATTCCTCATATCCATCTGTGGAATATGGTGGTTCTTCCATCCAACATTAGAGTTTATGAAATCACGATTAACATTTATTTTGTTCTCATCATGATTTTCCTCTACTAACTTTTCAGCATTAGGAAACATTTATTGCATCAACTTTGTCAAGCCTTCCATGGCTTCTTTTAGATTATTCTTCATGTTTTCCATGTTGTCTTTAATGTCATCCATCTTAACTTCCATGCCAGCTTCCATGCCATCCATCTTAGCTTCCACGCCTTTATTCAAACCATCCATATTATTCTTCAAACCATCCATCTTCGCTTCCACACCTTTCTTCAAAACTTCCATTTCATTTTTTTTGCTCTTTGCAAGAGCAAAATTTGGTGCACTTGCTCTTGTAATTTTGATAGATTATGTTGCAATTATTCATCTTCATGAGACATAATAGAGTATTCTGAGGGCTTAATGGGTGTTGAATTCTTTTTAGGAGGCATCTTAGAACCCAATACTGATATCTATGCTCAATAGGTCCTTGGAATCACTTAAAACTAATTTTTCAAACAAGACTTATGCAATTTGAAAAAAATACACACCTTTTCTAGATTTTGAGGAGCTCGATATTGAAACTCAATTATCTCCGTAATTGTGGATCTTCAAATATCTTAAATTTGGTCCTGCAGTAGCCCTCTGAATCTTCTTTCGAATGCCACGGGTCTGACCTAATTTGAATACTTAAAGACAAAGTTATGCCCAATCTCTCACAATGACCTATTTATGGATTGGTTCAGTAGAGTGAACTTGTATGACGTTCCACGTGTCTCTGTTTCCTTTTTCGACTCTGAAATTTCTACACAGGAAACTACAGTCCGTGTACTTGCGGCCAAGTTTTACATAATTCCAATCCGATGCTCACAGAGAGAGTTATGATGATTTTCCCACAGTCACCTCTTTGAGATGAAATTTGGGATCCTGAAACAAACCTAAATTCCACAGACCATATCTCCAAAAATATTGTGAATCAAGCTATGAAATTTTCCCACGAAATTTCTCACGATTTCACCTTTGCTCTATAAAACTTTTAGCTTCTGAACCCGACTAGAAAAAAAAATTATAGCCAAAATTCCACAATGACTTGTCTAGGTCAAATAGAGGAGCCTGCAAAAAGCCCTAAATTCCATAGATCATATCTCCGAAAATATTGTGAACCAAGATCTGAAATTTTTCCACGATGTTCCTCAAGATTTCAACTTCATGATGTGAAAATTTTCACTTCTGAACCTTTGTAGAAAACACGTTATGGTGAAAATGCCATGATGACTTGTTTGGAGTAGCGAAACCCTAGAATCCAAACCTCTGATACCAAATTTTATGAAACCAACTCTAAAAATAGAAGAAAAGAGATAGAAACGCCTTAGAAATCAACCAATTTGAGGGGGAAACCTCCAATACATTACATAAATGAAAAATTATTGGATGATACAAATGAAAAAACGTACTTTCTATATATAGGAGTCAATGGGGCCATAATATAATCCTAGCTGACCTAACAATAATAATGTAAGGGAATAATAATAACAACATGGGGGTTACAGGGGTACAACAATAATAATATTGGGGCTACACTAACAACAATAAGGAGATACATTAGCATTATAGGGACCTAACAGTCTTCAACTAGAGGAAGTGCTCATAATGCTTTGGAGAGGGATACCTTCAACCTAGAAAAGGGAGGTATGTAACCTATGTAAGAAAGGGAGAATGTCAACCTAAGAAGGGAGTTCTCAACCTGTGGTGGTTTAAGAATGACCACTGACTTTGGAATGCTTAATGTAATTCCTAGAACTCTTTCAAAACTGGCAAGAAGCTAAAATCTTCTGCTAGAGGAAGTGTGCCCAATTCTTTGAAGAGGGAGAAGCTCAACCTAAAAAGGGAAGTTTCAACCCTGCATAGATGGTTTAAGGCTGACCACCAACCATGATCAGGGGAATCTCTTTCTTTGGCTATACCTATGAATTTGGTATGGAAAGTTGTGGATTAGGCTTGTTTGATGTGGTTTTGAAGCTTGTAGATTACCATCACTTCCCCCCTTGTCAGATACAAGGCGAGATGCTGGAAAAAACCTAACTGCAAGATTGTTCAATACTCTAGAACAAGTTCTGACATATGACTGAAATGTCTTCTTGGTTGTTGAAGCCCATTTCCAAGAAGTGATCCATCCAAGATGAATCTTTGTTCTTGCAAGAGTCTTTTTTTTAAGCATCTGTTTGAAAAATGATATTTCATATGGCCAATTTCTGTCACAATGTTTCCATTTAACAACTTCTGGTTGTGAATGTGGAGGAGAATAATCTAGAACAAATGATGTTTAACCGCCATGAAGAAACCAAACACCTTGAAATTGAATGTCCTTGGAATAGTCTTGAATATGAAAGGATACCTCCTTGTCATGTCGAAGACCTATTATGTTTCTATTGCTAACAATCTCTTCCCAAGGTATGATGATTGGCTTGGTAAGTGCTTGACACCTACATGCAAATATTCTCTTGAACTAGGCACCAAATCAACCCCAGCTTCATATTATTGTTGCTGATGTGAATCTGTTTCAATATGAAAGAAAGGATTTTTCTGAACAGAAAACAATTTAGAAATGACTACTATTGTGTTGAAGCTCATCTCACTGTAGTTATGACTCAAGCTGCAAAAAAAAACATTTTTTTCTTGTGCATTTTTCAAGCATGTTCGAATGTCAGAGAGGGTTCCTTTGCCAATTTCAGTTGTATCATGAACAATGGAATGAATTAAAGTATTTAGTACCTCTAATACATGAGTAATTTTGGTCATTTTTTCAAAACTGAACTCCAACAAATGAAAGGAGTCTACAATGTCAATTTATGATCTATTATTTGAACTCAACATTAAACACCTTATTTAAAGTCAACAAGCAGCCAAATAATGTGTATAAGGTAATATCAGTAATCAACATATAATATCAGCGCAAGAATAGAAATGTAATTCTAATGTTCTCAAATCCAACAGTCAATGTAGAACCTCAAACAGAATATGACAACAAGCTATTGAAGTCATTGGACGAAGAACTCATCTTCTGAGTGCCTGGACTCTTTGGTGGTGATGGATTATATTGGAGAAGAGTAAATTGGCTCAAATTTAATGAACTCTCATATATATCAATTTGATTTTTAACATGCCAAATGCACGAAAATCTTCCAAACAAGAAGAACTCAAATAAACACAAGAACCATTGTAATATCCAATCAACGACATGAATATTTTTAAAGCACATGGGAAAAGTTCAAAACACAGTTATCTATTTAATGGGTATGCTTTAAATAATTTTCATGCAACTCAAAGAATTCCTACAAGAGTGGCACTAGAAAAAATTGCATGTTCGGATTTCAATCTTTAGAGGACTAAATTGAAGATGGGAGTACAGGTTCTCGTGAGTGATCCAAGGGAGATTGATAAAATTCATGAAAGAGAATCATATGTAAAAAAATAATGTATTGATAGGTTCTTGAAAGATGGTGCAATTGTCATATTAACAAAAAAAGGAATAAATGACATGGCTCTTAAATAATTTGTAGAAGTTGGGGTTATTCTTGTGCGTCTTGTATGCAAGGAAGACTTCCATCATGTTGGCAAGGAAAATGGTGCTACTCAAGTTCTTAAATTTGCTGATATGGAAGCGGTTGAAACATTTGATTCATCATTCCTTGGGTATGTAGATGAGGATGTAGAGGATTTGATGATGAAGTCAAGGTCAAGGGATTCGACATGCTGGAGAAATTATTTAGGAATTGCAAGAAGCCTAATCATCTTGCAGCTGATTACCACATTGAGCCTATCTGTAACATTGTGAATGTTAGAGTGGTGCAACACGCAAAGAGTGCAGGAGCTGATATGGAGCATATTATGGATATGAACCAGTGCCACTGTGCGTAGGAGTCAGTTGATCTCACCAGCGACTCCGGATGACCACCATCACCAGCGCCTTCATTCCCTTTGGTTACCTCACAGGCGGTAATTGCAACTTAAGAGGACAAGTGGTATTATCAGTCAGGGAAACTGTGGAGAAAGTCGAGAGGTTGGAGGTAGCATATAAGAGGAGAAAAGTCAGTGGGATGGAGACCTGAGGCTACGAGATCGAATAAAATGGCAGTGTGGCATGAGGGATGGAAAGATATGGTGATTTGATGCCATAGACACAACAAAATCACGATCCTTTAGTAATTTCCACAAAATCACATAATCATCACGCTCATAACTAATAAAGGCCATTTCTAAATTGCTGTAAGAAACATTGCCATTTAAAATTGTTTGTTTTGCATGTGTACTTTGTCGTTACACCCATTTTTCATCTTGCCGTTATTTTTCTCTCAATGGTCAGTGACCATACTTTTTTTGGTTGTCAATATTTACATTTTGGCCATTTCTAAGAGCCTTTAATCTGTTGAGGAGGAGCAGTAATAAGTTCTAGATGCCTGGGCTCTAATTCAATTTATGTGTCGTCCTTTCTAAATTGTAATAGGCAATGAAGACAAAAAAATTCAAGAGGCAGTTCTGACACGCAGGGAGGAAGAAGGAAGGAAGAAGTGATATACAAAAAGAGAGGTCACAAAATTAGCAGCTCGAATTGGTGCAGGGAAAGAGTATGCCTGAATCTTTGATACCATTTCAAACTTAACCATGGCAAAGACAAAGGTGAAGGATAAGCATTGAATGAATTTACTATTGACATTATATACATTTATATTATGTTCATATTAACCTTGTTTTTGTATTCCAAGGTTTCTTAGATTATATTGGACTGTTCACATTCCATCACACCAACCCTTAGCAGATTAGATGTCTAATAATTTAAATTAAAAACTAATTAAAAAAGAAAAAATTTTAAAAAGAGGAAGAGCCAATTAGACCAGACCTAGATTGTGATGTATTGTGGAATATTTTTTTTTCATTGTAAAAGTATTTAATACTACAAAAAAAATTAATAGGTCAAAAGTGTCTCGTTAAAAAGAAATTAAAACATTAAGTCGAAGTCCTCCTGTTGAAATCGTCCATCATGACAAGGTTGTGAATCATGTCATAGTTTACAAGAGGAGCATTGAGCCCAAGTTTCAACCATCAATCTGTGGTGTCCAAATATTGGTTGTCAAAACCCCAACCAATCACGCTTCATCAGGTGCTGAAGGAGGGGGGCGTCAAGGGCTAGTGTCATGCCCAATATGATATCGAGCCCACATTCACTAGCCAATAAAATTCCATCACATTGACGGTTAGTCGACTTATGTTGGAGTTGGTGATAACTAGATGGGTTTGGGATCGTCAATATCTATGTTGTATCCTCCATTATTGATCAATTCCCTTAGCCAGACGCTATAACATCACCATCACATAACATTTAAAGTTCGTTTCTTTTGGGGTTTATTCAGAGTGAAGGTATCACGCTACCAGGTCACCCAATTGGAAGCCTCGATATTGATTAAGCATTAGATCTTAGGTCCATGATTGGGTGAGGGATTAAGACTCACCAATGATTTACATATGGTTATTAAATACTAGACTCTCAAGATAACAATATCTATCATGTGACGTTTGGTTGGTCATTTGATCTATGTTCATGATTAGGGATCTGGAATGTAACATTAGTAGTTCGGGAGAGTTTCTAATGTTGGAATTTCTAAAATATTCCAAACAATGAGAGGAAATGAGAATTTCCCCACCTTCAACAAAGAGATTCAATTAAAATTTTGGATAGAGATGCATAAAACAAAAACTATTTCATTAAACTTGAGAAACTATTACAAAATTGCCATAGAACTGTTGTTCTGGATTTTCAAAAAAAACATCAGCTGCTGCACACATAGTGTGAATCAATCTCTCTCTCTGTCACTTACAAAATGCACATACAGTGCTCTCTTAAAATTATGCTCACACAGTCCACTCTCTGTTTTTCACCTGCTAGCTATTTCAATCACTTTGTCTTCTTTTTAAAATAATACACAACAACATTATATGCCTTCGGGCCTTTGTCTTTTTAAACACAACATAACTAAACTATTAAAAAAAATAAACTAAACTTATATATATTATAAACATTGAAAATGTTTATAATTATATATATTATAACGTATATGTTTTATCATAAATATTTGAAACGTAATCCTTTCGCGAAGTATGATAAAACATTAATACTTTGTCTTAAGTCTAAGATAATACTTCCACCGTGAGTAAAAAAAATTAAACTTTTAACCGAATGTCTTCATCATGGCTTTTAAAAAAAGAAATTAAACTTCATTTGATAATCTATCACATCCATTTATGAAATGGATGACTTGTGCGATCGGTTACATTCTATGTGGCTGACCCAATGTGGTGGATGACCTAATACCCTATGCATGAGATATGCGATATCGCAATATCGCATCGCATATGAAACAACAAAACTTGTGGTGGTGCAAAACAAAAAATGTGATGTTGCAAAATTGCGATGTTGCGATGAGATTTTGCATTCTGTGGTTGGTGGTGTTTAATGGCATGGATGGAGGAATTTTAAATGCTGGTTGGTGCAGTGTTTTAATTGCAAGGATGGAGAGTTGCGTACACCAAAACAGGCCTACAACCATTAACAAAAATAAGTTTGTAGGCTCAATCAAATATGGAATTCATTGTTGGTTTGTGTGCCAAACATAATTCATTGCTGCCACTTCCCTTCTGGTCTTCCTGTCGTTCAATTCTTCCTCTTCTGCAAACTGTGTAGTTGGAATTAAATTCCAGTACTCCCCCTTAATTTCAACTACTGGGTTTTCTTCCATACCCAAACACTTTCTCAAATAATTAAAACTTTTCTGCCCCAAAGGTTTTGTTAAAATATCTGCAAACTGCTCCTCTATTCTGCAATGCTTTAGAATAATTTCACCATTGTTCACTAGCTCCCTGATGTAGTGATATTTGGCATCAATGTGTTTTGTTCTCTTATGAAACACTGAATTCTTTGACAATGCTATTGCTGAGCTATTATCACAATAAATTGTTATGTCTTTTATCTGTTCATGACACAAACTCAACTTTCTTCTCATCCAAATTTCTTGACATGTTGTTGCTGTAGCTGCCACATACTCTACCTCTACTGTAGATAAAGCCACACTTGTTTTTTTTTTTAGAAACCCATAAAATGGCTCCTAAAACCATATGAAAACATAACCAAAGGTGATTTTCCGGTCATCTATACTTCCAGCCCAATCACTGTCAATATATCCAATTAATTCGGAATTTTCTGAAGTGGTATATAAAATTCCATACTTTTTTGTTCATTTCACATACCTCAGAATTATTTTTGCTTCTTGCCAATGTGCCTCCTTTGGCCTTTCCATAAATATGGAAATTAAACTCACAACATGCATAATATCGGCCTAGTTTCATTCAAATACATGAGGCTGCCAACTATGCTCTTGTACAAACTAGGATCAAAATCGTTATTGTTGTATTCTCTGCTTAACTTCAATCCCATCACTGTAGGAGTAATTTCTCCCTTACAATCGTGCATGTTAAATCTTTCCAAAATTTCATTTACATATTTAGCTTGAGAGATAAAAGTATTATTTTCATTTTTCTCTACTTCTATTCCTAAGAAGTATTTCAGCAATCCCATATTAGTCATCTCAAACTCATCTTTCATGATTGTCTTAAAATTCCAAATGAGGTAAGAATCATTACCTGTAAAGATCACATCATCAACATATAAAACAACAATCAGTAACTTACCATCTTTCTCTTTGATGTATAGTGTGGGTTCTCCTTCACACTTCTCAAACCCATTTTCCAGTAGATAGACATCTATCCTACTGTACCATACTCTTGGTGCTTGTTTCAACCCATACAGATATTTCTTCAATCTACATACTTTCTGCTCTTGGCCTTCTTTCTCATAGCCCAGAGGTTTTTCAACATAAACCTCTTCCATCGATACTCCATTTAGGAATGTTGATTTCACATCCATTTGGTAAATTTTCCCTTTGTGTTGTGCTACTATGGACAACACTTCTCTCACTGTTTCCATTCTTGCAACCGGTGAAAAATTTTCCTCATAATCTCTTCCTTGTTTCTGCTTGTACCCTTTGACAACAATTCTGGCCTTGTGCCTTTCAATCTTACCTTCAGCATTTCTCTTGGTTTTGTAAACCCATTTCACCCCAATGACTTCTTTCCCTTTTGGGAGATCAACCAATTCCCATGTTCTATTTTTCTCTATTGCATTAATTTCTTCATCCATAGCATCTATCCATTTCTTATATTTTGCTGCTTCTTAAAAATGAATAGGATCATATACATGAAAATATAATGCAAATAAAGAGTTCATACCTTCTTCTTGCTCATAAATTTCATTCAAAATTCTAAATATGGTTCCTCTTTCACTTGTTGAACTTGTGCTTGAAGAAGCACTCAAATCTGCTCCTTGTGGTGTGCTTGAATAAGCATTGTTATCACTTCTCAAGGGTGTTCTCATTCCTGCTTGTGGTGTCCCTTGCTATCCTTGTGTTGGTGGAGGTGGTGCTGCTAATGAGGGATGTATTTCAGCCATCTCTTCCTTATTATCATCATGAGACAAACAACTTTTAACATTCACTATTTTCTCAATGCTTCCATCCCAAGCTTCTTCCTCAATGAACTGCACATCTCTACTTATAGCAAAATTCTTGGTGGATGGGTTGTACAATCTGTATGCCTTGGATTCTTCAATGTATCCAATAAATATGCACTTCTCCCCCTTACTGTCCAACTTACTTCTTAGCTGATCTGGAATGTGTGCATAAGCCACACAACCAAAAACTCTCATGTGGGTGACACCTTGTTTTATGCCACTCCATGCTTCTTCCGGAACTCTGTTCATTACAATTTTTGTTGGGCATCTATTCAAGATATATGTTGCACAATGTACAACTTCAGCCAAATATTCATTTGGAAAATTTTTTGCCTTCAACATGCTTCTTACCATGTCCATGATGGTTCTATTTTTCCTTTCAGAAGCTCCATTTTGTTGCGGTGTATACCTTGTTGTAAATTGCTTGTGTATCCCATTTTCTCTGCAAAAATGCATAAATTATTTTGAGATATATTCACCTCCTCTATCAGTTCTTAAAAATTTTATATGCTGCCCACTTTGGTTCTTGACAAGAGCTTTAAAGTGGCAGAATTTCTCAAACAATTCACTCTTAAATTTCAAAAAATAAACCCATGTTTTTCTTGTGTAATCATCAATAAAAGTCAGCATATAGTGGTTGCTTGCTATTGATGGTGTTTGCATTGGTCCACACAAATCTAAATGGAAAATTTCTAAGGGTGCCTTTGCCCTTAGGCTCTTTCCTGATGGAAAACTTTCTCTGTGTTGTTTGCCCAAGATACAGCCTTCACATAGGCTGTTCATTTTTTCAATCAATGGTAATCCCTTTACCATTCCTTTCCTATGCAACAAATTCAGACCTTCAAAGTTGAGATGTCCAAATCTCAAGTGCCATAACCAATTTTCATCTTTAGCTTCTCTTTGAAATGTCTCTTATGTCACTGCTACCATTTCAACTCCTTTCTTCAAATCTGCTCTCATCTTGAGAGGGAACATTCTGTTCCTTGTCATATTCACTTTTGCAATGCATTTCTTTCTCGGTGGTTTATCCATGATGGTGCGTACATTATCTTCAAAGAAAACGTTGTACCCCTTTTGAATGAGTTGTCCAATACTCAAGATGTTACACTTCATACCAGGCACATAGTAAACATCTGACATGGTTTTTCTTTCTCCCTTTTTTGTCAACACATCCACTCTGCCCTTCCCATGACAGAGACTTTACTATCTATCCCCAATGTAACTTGAGACTTTACATTTTCATCAATCATTGAAAACATGGAAACGTTTCCTGTCATATGGTTGCTACATCCTAAATCTAGAAACCATGTATCTTCACTTTTCTCTTCAGCCAAATTATATGCTAAAAACATCTTCTCTTCACTGATATTTTATTTTGTAAAATTACCACTGGGTCTATTACCCGTGTCACTTTGTTTCTTCCTACATTCATTGGCATAATGGCCATACTTATTACAGTAATTACATTGGACTTGGGATTTATCATACCTTTGTCCATGTGCTTGATTTTTTCCACCTTGCTGGCTGCTGCCTTGGCCTTGTTTCTGATTTTGATTTCTTCCCCTTCCATGAGTATTTGTAGGGTTGCTTCTTCCTCCTCTGTTTTGGCTTCTGCCTCTTCCTTTTCCTCTGTATTTTTGTCTACCTTGACCTCTTCCTCTTCCAAAAGACATTTGGGTCTTCAAGGCATGCTCCCAAGATGAGTTTGTTGTTCTGCCCAATCTTGTTCATGTATCATCAATGATGCATGAAGCTCATCAACTGTAAACTTTGAGAGATCCTTTGTCTCTTCAATGGTTGTGACTATCACAGCAAACCTTAAGGGTAAGCTCCTCAACACTTTCTCCACTATTCTTCTTTCTTCCACTATTTCTCCATGATATTTCATTTGGGTAACCAACCAAATCAACTGTGTGAAAAATGAGTTTATTGTTTCAGACTCTTTCATGCAAATAACTTCAAAATCCCTTCTCATTAATTGAATCTTTGCAATCTTTACCTTCTCTATACCTTGGTAGGTTGTCTGGAGGGTATCCCATGCATCCTTGGACTTCTTAGCTGCTATTATCCTTGGGAATACACTTTCATTCACTTCTTGATAGAGATAGAAGAAGGATTTTAAGTCATTTTTCCTATTTCTCTTTAGCAAATCCTTCTCTGCCTGTGTCAAGGCACTGAACTCTTGTTCATATGTTGGTTCTTCAAAACCATCTTCAACAAGCTCCCATAAGTCTTGAGAGGAAAACAAGGCTCTCATGGTGATTTCCCAGTAGTCATAGTTCTTCCCATTGAACTGTGGGAGTTGATTATTTCCAATACTCATGCTTTTTTTGGCTCCTTCCATGGCTAGCACATTGAAATATGCAATAAAAAACTTGACTATGTTTTAAACAAGCTGTCTCACTGCTTAAGAGACTAACTCTGTCTTTTAAAATATTTCTCTGGACTGCAGTTTTTAAACACAAAAAAAAAAAATTGTTTTTGCAAATACCTGGTCTTTGCTGAGCCTTCACACTACTAGAGAACTACTGCAACAAACTCCTTCCTTCATCTTCTTTGACAACTTCAAAGAGCCTAGACTAGCTCCGATACCATGTTGGAATTTTTAAAATATTCCAAACAATCATAGGAAATAAGAATTTTCACACCTTGAACACAAAGATTCAATTAAAATTCTGGAGGAGATGCATAAAAAAACCTCTATTTCATTAAACTTGAGAAACTATTACAAAATTTCCATAGAACTATTGTTTTGGCTTTTCACAAAAAACATCAGCTGCTGCACACACAGTGTGAATAAATCTCTCTCTGTGTCACTTACAAAATGCACACACAATGCTCTCTTAAAATTATGCTCACACAGTCCACTCTGTTTTTCGCCTGCTAGCTATTTTACTCACTCTGTCTTCTTTTTAAAATAATACACATCAGCATTATATGCCTTCTGGCCTTTTTCTTTTTAAACATAACATAACAAAAATATTTAAAAAAAAAAAAAAAAAAACTAAACTTATATATATTATAAACATTGAAAATGTTTATAATTATATATATTACAACATATATGTTTTATCCTAAATCTTTGAAACCTAACCATTTGGCCTAGTATGATAAAACATTAAAACTTTGTCTTAAGTATAAAATAATATTTTCACCGTGAGTAAAAAAAATTAAACTTTTAACCGAATGTCTTCATCGTGGATTTTAAAAAAAGAAATTAAACTTCATTTGATAATCTATGGCATCAATTTATGAAATGGATGACTTGTGTGATCGGCTCCATTCTATGCAGCTCACCCAATGCAATGGATGACTTAATACCCTGCACATGCGATATGCGATATCGCAATATCGCATCGTAGATGAAACAACAAAACTTGTGGTGGTGCAAAAAAAATAATGCGATGTTGCGAAATTGCGATGTTGCAATGAGGTTCTGCATTCTGTGGTTGGTGGTGTTTAATGGCACGGATGGCGGAATTTTAAATGCTGGTTAGTGCAATGTTTTGAATTGCAAGGATGGAGAGTTGCACACACCAAAACAGGACTACATCCATTAACAAAAATAAGCTTGCAGGCTCAATCAAATCTAGAATTCATTGCTAGGTTGCGTGCCAAACAGAGTTTAATGTTGCCATTGTCCTTATGGTCTTCCTGCTGTTCAATTCTTCCTCTTCTGCAAACTGTGCATTTGGAATTAAATTCCAATAGCTAAGGGCTTGAATGTGTATTATGAATTGTTCCATCACACAATAACCATAATGAATCATGAGCATCAAGCACCTCCACTTTATAACACAACCATTTACTTTTTCTCTTACATGAAATGACATGTTTTATTTTCTTTTACTTTATAAAACTCATAATTTGTTTTCCCTTATTTTTGATAAAATATATTTTATAACCTAACAAGCTTCTTTTTCTCTCCCATGAAATGACACATATTATTTTATTTTACTTGATGAAACTGGTAATTTTTTTTCCTTTATTTTTTAAAATAAATTTTATAACTCAACAACCCCATTAATTATTTGGGATAAACTTTTTCATTACTACAATATTAATGCCTTTATTCTAATTAGAGCGCTTTGTTGCCCTAAAAATCATGGAAATTCCGGTAAGATTTTAAGAAAATCCCGTAGGGGTTTTTGTAAATCCAGGTTACAGTTATCAAAATTTAATATTTTAAACGCTTTAATGGTTTTTGATGGTGCTTAACCCATTTCCACCATCAAAAATATGATTCAAACAATGCTACCCCAAAATTTCTTAAAAAAAAAATTGTCCAGATTTTAGCCAATTTTAACTGTCCCCACAATTCCTTCACCTCCATAAACAACTCCCAATATCAATTGATACAAATCATTCAAACTAATAAAAAAACTATATATAATACTAATAAAAATTGATATATTTAATACCAAAAACAATTTTACTGTCATAAATTTACTTAAAACCTAAAATGACAGATTTTGAAAAAATACAAACGTCCTATCATGTTCATTTCACAGTTAAAAATAAATAAAAATTAATTGAAATTCAGGCCCGAGTTAAACTACAGTCTACGCGCATATAAAAATATCAGGGTAGTTAAGACGTTGAACATCACAGTCTGCCGGTTAGACTACGCGTATAAAAAGATGTTAGCAGTCAGACAATGAACATCACAATGTATAAGATCTAAGTGTTTTCCAGTTGGTTCTTGGATGTTCTGTACCTTAGTTTTGTTGGAATGAACAAATGATATTTTAATATCTACGAGATTGAGATTAAAAATAGTCTGTGGATAGTCAATGAAATAATTAAAAATTAAAAATCAAATCAAAATTTTTCCAGTGAAAATCTTTCGAACATGTTTCTTGGGCCTTCTTATTTGGCCCACTAAATCACCAAAACATGTCAGAGTACTGGTTCCCCTACTTTGAAGTGATAACAAATTGAATGGTGAATGTTCAGTGCTGTCTTTTCAAAGACTCAACATGTTTCTTATTGGGCCCACTAAAGCACCAAAACATGTCACTGTCCCGGTTCCCCTACGTTGAAGTGATAACAAATTGAATGATGAAGTTCACTCGCGGCTTCCCATGCAACGCGATTCAATGTTCAGCGCTGTCTTTCCCCGCTAGTACCTAAGAAACAGGGTGTGCATATTGTGAGCACTGCTCACACGATACGCATAATCAGCGTACCATGGAATATATATATATAGTCATTGCCTTTCAATCCATGCACACTATTTTAAAAGTTGCGAAAAAGTAGAAAAAAAAAATCTAAAATATGAACAGTTAAACTTAGATAAGCAATAAAAGTTGAACAACGACAACAGGGAAAGAAAATTCTAAAGTTGGAATTCAAGTAGGAAAATAATGCATTATACGATGTGGCTCACTATTCAATATCTAAAAATTCATTATGAAGAATTCAATAACGACGATGACTAGAACTTTCCATCGGAAAAAGAGTTCAAAACTGTAGATCACGTGACGGCGTTGTTTTATTCTCATCGAAACAACATTTTGGAAGAGTGAAAGAGGGAATTAATATATGTGCTTCTTTCTCAAGCGACAATCTTTCTCAAGCGACAATGAAGATAATAAATTTTACGATGTTGTTTTGGAGTAGGTTAGTTAATTTGCAGTTTGATTTCTAGGCAATTTTTTTTTTAATTTAAATCTTAGTTTTATTTATGGGTATTTTTTTCTACTAGAATTAGGCTATACTAAATGTGGTTTTTTTTTATGGTATTTTTGAGTGTATGGTATGGTAATTACATGTTTGTATGATGTTATGTGTATTTCAATATTTTAGTTTTTTCCTAATTTTCGAATGTATATAAATAGGTGGTGGTTTTCTCTAAACTAATGATTTTCTCTATTTTCACAAAAAATGACATTTTGTTTCACTAGAACAAACATTTTCTTGGTATTCATGAAAACCATCATTTTAACCTATGTAATTTCTTCTATTTGAATATGATGTCATGGGTTTTAACCTATCCAACCTATCAATTCATTTAGGCCATGGAATAATTCTCTATAAAAATTCCAAGAAGCTTCATTTTGAAGCCGTGTATGTATTTTCTTCTAATTTCTACCTATTCATGAAAAGCAACATCAATTACATCATGGATCTCCACCTTTTTTACACTATGAAATTCCTTCTAATTACATCTCTAATTTCTACCTACTCATGAGAATTGACTTCTAAAGAGTTATAATATCTTCAAATCCTTTTTTTCTTAATAATGTTACTTATTTTACACTTCAACAAAAAAGCTATTTTCCTCTTTCATGAAATAACACCTTTCACTTTATTTAAGTTTATGAAACTCATAATTTGTTTTCTCTTATTTTTGATCAAATATATTTTATAACACAACAATCTATTTTTTCTCTCACATGAAATAACACATTTTATTTTACTTTTACTTTATAAAACTCATAATTTATTTTCCTCTATTTTTCATAAAATATATTTTATAACACAACCATCTAATTTTTCTCTAACATAAAATAACATATTATTTTATTTTACTTCATAAATTGTTTTCTCTCATTTTTAAAAATAAATTTTATAACTCAACAATCCGATTAATTATTTGCAATAAAGTTCTTCATTACTACAATATTTATCGGTACAATTCATTCAAGCTAGTACAAAAATTATATATGTAACACTAGTACAAAAATGATATATGTAATACCAAAAATAATTTTACTGTGATAAATTTACTTAAAACCTAAAAGGACAGATTTTGAAAAATAATAAACGTCTTCTCATGTTCATATCACTGTTAAAAAAAAACATAAAATAATTGAAATTCCACGCCTGAGGTAAACTACAGTCTACGCGGATATATAAATATCAGGGTTGTAGGACATTGAACATCACAATCGGAAGGAAGGTCTGCCCGTTAGACTACGCGTATAAAAAGACAATGAACATCACAATGTCATGTTCAGTGCCTGCAAGTTGGTTCTAGGATGTTCTTGTTGGAATGAATAAATGATATTTTAATATTTACAGGATTAAAAATAGTCTGTAAACCATAAAATTTAAAAATCAAGTCAAAATTTTTCCAGTCAAAATCTTTCTAAGCTTTCTATTTCGAACATGTTTTTAATTGGCCTTCTTATTCGGCCCACTAAAGCACCAAAACATGTCACCGTACTGGTTCCCCTACTTTGAAGTGAGTGATAACAAATTGTTGATTCGTTTGTTTTCCTTTCAATTGCAGGATCGACAAATCTGACATCGTCTTCTGGGAAATCGTCATCCAAAATAGTGTACACTTTGTTAGGAAGCATTGGGGGAACACCGACTCTGACTGCGGTGATGTGTTGGGTACGGTTCTGTACAGGTATCGGGCATCGAAATCGCTATGAGAAAATATCTGTCATGGTGATCTGCGCAGATGAAATTGTAATAGCGAGGGACAATTTCGAACACTTTTTGTTTAAGTAGGAGGTTCTAAGGGACTCCACTGGAAACTTTGACAGAAGCAACTTGCTTGGCGAAGGAGCATTTGGTGAAGTTTATAAGGTATAATTTCGATGAGTTTGTACTGAGTTATGCGTTGTTGGCAGTTTAACTATAATAAGTTTGGTGAGCAGGGTATGCTTCCGAATGGGAGGGATGTTGCTCTTAAGAAACTGAAATATGGATCGCATGAGACTATTCAAGGCGCGGAGGAGTTTGAGACAGAAGTGAAGATTCTAACCAGCGTCCGCCACCGAAATCTTGTTCGTTTACTCGGATGTTGCATGTGGGGGACCGAACCGTTGCTGGTTTACGAATTTATGTCAAATAACGGTCTGCACAAGCATTTGTTTGGTATGTAGCTCTCATTGAATCTGTGGATTTCAGGTTTCAAGTTTTAAATTTCTAAAATAGTCACTAGTGTATGCTAGTGTTTAATTGTATTGAAGCATTTCTTGGCTAGGTCGCTGCCATCAAAGCTGTTGATTTCAGCATTCGAGTTTTTATTTTCAGAAATCATGTTTACCGATCTTTTACTAGTACTGAGAGTTCCCAATGTTATTGTTGGAAATATGCAGGAGAGATAGGAAATGGTTTAATCTGGGAAGACCGTTTAGACATTATAGTGGGCACAGCTCAAGGGCTATCGTATCTGCACGAGGATTCCAACATGCCCATTATACATGGAGATATCAAATGTGCAAATATACTTTTAAATGAGGGATTTCATCCGAAAATAGCAGATTTCGAAATGGCGCGATTCTTCCAAGAAGACAAAACCTATTTTTATACCAGACTCGGAGAAACATTGTAAGCCGTGCAATTCATTTAGTAATTGTTCTTAAAAAAAAAAAAATTGTTCTTTAAGGTCTATATTCCTACGATTAATTTAATGTTTCAACAAATTTGTTATGTGGCAGAAACTGCATGGCACCTGATTATGCCGTTCTTGGGCGATTGGCAGAAAAGGCTGATGTTTATAGTTACGGTATCGTGGTTCTTGAGATCCTGAGTGGGAGAAAGTGCGTGGATGCAACATTGTCAGGCCCTATGTGCATCCTTTTGGAATGGGTTCGTTTCTGTTTTAATCAAATCGTCAGATAATTTTGGTTTATGATTCTAACGAGACGTTCGTTTAATTCAAAGAATAAACTTTGTCAATATACTGCAGGTTTGGAATAAATACAAAGATGGCAAAGTTTTGGATATTATTGATCCAAAACTAGAGGGCCAATATCCAAGAGAGAAGGTGTTAAGAGTGATCACAACTGCACTTCTTTGCGTTCAAGGTGCTTCGGAGCTGCGGCCGCCGATGACATGGGTTGCAACCGTGTTAACCAACGATATAGAGATTCGTGATCATCCTACTGAACCAGCCAGACCTGCGAGTTCCACCGCCACAATCAACTCTGCAACCTCAACTTCTTTTGCTGCAACCAGACCTTCGAGTTCCGCCGCCGCAACCGATTCTGCAACCTCAACTTCTGCTGCGTCTTATCAATCCGTTGGAACTACGGCCATTTCTTCATATCGTTAGTCGGTTGGAACTATGACCATTTATTTTCTTTGTTTCCTTAGTCAAGAGTCGGATAGATGCATGCAATGGTTTTTTCGTTTACTCTACGTTAAGCGCTAGCATGTTAAGTTGGAGAAAAAAATATTTTGGATCAATCAGATTAAAGAAAATATAATAATGATAAACTTAAAAGAATGATGTATTATTTTTTTTTAATTATTGTCAATCATTTTGTTTTTTTTATAGTTTCGATACAAAAATGAAGAAATCAAAAAATATGCTTTCGTCCATTATTATTAGTCATTTTGTTTGCTTTCATAGCTTGGATCCTTAGTTAAGATCAATTGTGCTGGTTCTTAATAATATTATTTATATTATATAGATTTTTTATTTTTTATTTTATTAATTTTGATTTAATTTCTATTTATATATATTTTCTAGTAGTGAGGATAGAGGGTTTAAATATAGCTCAAAATACTTTTAATCTTTTTTCTTTTAGATTTAATTAAAAAATATTATAAAATTAAATTAAAATAAAATATTTTGATTGTGAAATAAGTTATGTTTTCTGGGAATGTGGCATTGATAACATCGTTATATGGTAACAAATCTTATTTACAAGTTAATAATATTCATGGTAAAATGGGGATGAATATCCATGGTTAAGAATCTTGTGATATTGTTATATAATATTTTGATTGAGGGGCTTTTAAGACAATATTTAAGACGAATTTTGAGTAAATTGTCTTAACTTGAGACAAAAAAAAATATTGTATTGTCTTTAAGCCAATGTCTCAAATTATTGTCTTACAAAATTGTCTTTATAAAAACAATATGTAACACAAGCATTACTGTCTTTTAGGAGACATTTTCTTTTTTGTCTCTCTAGGGACAATGGTTGGGATGGGTTTTATGGCAATATTTAAGACAATTTTTGAGTAAATTGTCTTTACTTGAGACAACAAAAATTTGTGTATCGTCTTAAATATTGTCTTTAAGTAGGTGTCTCAAATATTTGTCTTAACAAGTTGTCTCTATAAAGACAATATGTAACACAGGCATTATTGTCTCTTAGGAAATAATTTCATTTTTGTCTATCTAGAGACAATAGTTGGGATTAAAGACATATTGTTTTTATAGATATAATATGTCTTTAATCCGAGCTATTGTCTTTCTAGAGACATTAAAAAATAAAATATCAATTTTGTTTGTTTAGAGGCAATATAAAACAATGAATCTCGAAAAAATATCTCATCATTGAATTAAATGAATATAAAAAATATTTAATAAAAGATAAACCACAATATCATTGATTAATTCATGTTAGAGCACAGTGGAATCAAACCACCAACCTCCTTCTTATAAGGCAATAAGCAGGGGCTCTTCCATTGAGCTAGCACCCTTTAAAAATTATGTGAGGAGTTATGGTAGTCCTTGAAATTGCAGATATAGGAATTGATTTTTTTTAAAAGTTCGACACATAATGACATAATCTTTGTAAAATTTGTAATTATGCAGGCACTTTTTTTAACTTAATAAAAAATAACTCACTAGAGTTAATGTCACACTCCTGTAGCATGACCTACACAAAAAGCTAATAATACACAATAATCTACAAACAATTTAATATAGTCATAAAAAGAAAAGTAACTAGATTTAACACAAGTTGTTAATATATTGCCGCAACTATAGAATGGTTTATGTTGAGTGTGTTTTCACTGTTCATATATCCAACAGTATGATAACTTTGTCTAGTTCCTCTTTGGCCACACCAAGAATTAAAAAATTATATGGGAAACAGAAGCAGGGAGACTTTTTGCAACTTGGTAAAGCAAAGAAAAGGATTAAAATGATTATCTTTGAGATCAGCTAACAAAATGAATCAGTCTACACAAGCTAGATTGCATATTTTGTATAAAAAAAATTCACGTCAAATTTGAAATACCATTTTAAGGGACATCCCTACATGAATAATTAGCCTGTTAGTTTGTAGGAAATTTTGAGGTCTTGGCCATTTTAATTCATGTTCTATTATGCATCTAGCTATATAGAAATGAGGCAAATGTATAATGAGAAGAGACGCACATCTTAGGAGTCTATCGTGGGCTTAAATAAAGCCTTAGACGAGCACCAGAAAATCCCAAAGAGAAGGTGGCTCAATGGGGAAACAAAGGGAAACCCAATGAGGAGTACGAAGGTGGACATTGTTAGGTCCCCGTAGTTTGTTAGATTGGTGAGAACAACTGAACAGGGGTAACATCAGACCAGTCTTTGGAGTCATAGGACCTACCCTTCCTGGACTCAAAGTCTAAAGAGGGCTCTCTCTATTTTGTGCAAAGGATGTGAACTTTTTTTCTTTTAGTGTTTAATTTTAGGCTAGTTGTTAAGCTTTAGGGTTTGTGTGTTTGTTTTGGTTGGGTAGATGATCAAGTAGAATAGATGGAGTAAGGAAATCTTCAAGTAATTGGGCTATGGAGTTGTAATATCCCAAAATAGGAAAAATCTACAACAATGAGAATATCTTAAGATATTCCAAAGTTGGAGCTATAGCAATACATGAACACAGTATTGTAAACACAGTAAATATGATCATGTCATGAGAGAGAACAATATTCAGCCATCATTCTCTTAATGGATCAGCAACAATGTAAAAAATATCATGAGGGAAATGCCACTCAAGCCATGAGAACAAGTCTCCAATGATCAAAGCAATAGATACATGACATGCTGCAACTATATAGAATGTCGGAGAGCAGTGACTGCACAGTATATATTAGTGTAGTTGCTACTGTAGATGTACATACATGAAATATGGCTGAAGGAAAAAAAATAAATGCCCAATAATGAAGATATGGGCTCCAATACAAGATTTCTAGCCAACCCAGAGAGGATTGCTAGAAATGTCGAAAAACATACATTGTGACAAATAACCCTGGGGTTAATGTGCCATTGCAAACTGGATCTGATATAAAATGAGGCTATGATAGATCTGAAATACTGATGTCCTCCTCCAACAGTATTTCTAATTAGAAGGTTGATCCCTCTACTCAGAAATAGACCCTCCCGATGAGCTCAATGAACCCTCCCAGCAAATGCCTCTGAAAATAACGCAGATCTGGACTGAAACTGCACTGTGAAGGATGGTAGATGGTTGGCCTGATGCCAAAGATATGAAAATATGCTCAGGATTCCTTCTTATTGATCCTCCAATGGATAGACAAACTCTCCACTGAAAAACAAGCTCGGAAATGACTCTAAAAGATCCTGCTTTGCTGCACCCTGCAACACAACCCATCTCTAAATAGAAACTGCGATGTACCTGAAGGAGGTAGTTTGGCAAAAATTTTAGAATGAGGAAATGTAGCCCAAAGAACCTCTCCTTCCCTGAGGACGAGGTAGGCATTCCCGCTCGGGAACACCCTTGTGCTAAACAGCATTGCAACCCTGCTAAACAGCAAGAGGAAGCAAAGTCTCAACAAACCAAAGCAAATAATAATCCAAGAATGTATACAATGGCTATCCTACTCTCCATATATTGCAAGTGCTCCTCTCCACAATGGGTCCCATCCATATGTGCCACCTAGCTCATGCAAGTTGTCCTCCATTCAAACTACACAGTCCCTCATGGAGATATAATGTATCTAGAGAGTGCATGTGGACTTAGTCAAATATGACTGAATCAACATGATCCAATCCTATTCACACCTGTAGGTGCTCAATCCAACTGCTTTATTCTTCCCCTTTTCACATGAGGAATGTTATTTTCTCGTCTAAAGAGGTTAGTGGGCCTCCCTACCCATTTTATTCATCTACTGCTAACTATAATGGTCCTTTTAGCTTGAGGCTAAAAACTGGGAACATTACAGTCCCCCCCCCCCTTCAAAATGTTGCGTGTCCTCAAGAAACTGCAAAGGTAGAGAAAAATTCCTCCCTTCCTCTTCTTGTGGCCTCCTCATCAATAGATTCCACCATAGCACATCATAATATGCAATAAATATGTCCTTCATGAATCCCTCCAAGTGTGTAAAACAAAAGTGTACATCATGAGAAAATGGAAGATGTAAGTGGAAATCTCCTTGTTGTCCAATGGCCTCCTCAAGGTAGGAGTGATGAAAAACATGGGAAGTCTTATTCCCAATGAGTGACTCCCTCACCCATGCAATCATCCAAATGAAATGAGCCATTCTAGGTAGCTCATCAAAGAAATTTTCAACCCCCGATTTATGCAATGTAGTGGGGCTGCATGGAGAGATTAGATTCTTCCATTCAAATTGTTTCTCTCTCCATTTATGGTAAGTATGGGCTTGTTTATATCCTTGGGCTGAAATTACATGGCCTCCAAGAATGGCCCAAGCTACCCCATCAAATAATTCAGCCATGAAGTGCCTCCTCCAAGCACTCAAGTTCTTCAAATGGCTCACCCCATGTGAAGAAAAGAGATGTGATGTGGTAATCATGGTTTTCCCATTGCTCCTTCGGAAACATACAACACAAATAGTAGGGAGGATCACACTCCCAATGGGCATCTTCATCTTATATCCCACTCTCCAAACAAAGCTTCCCATGGATATAAACATATCAGCAATATATGGAAGCAAAATACAATGAAAACAAGCTGTCAAATGACAACTGGAGAGTGAATCATAGTTCCACACATGGAACCAGCACAGTGCATACTCTGCCTACATCAAAAATAAAGATAAAAAGTGCTCTCCCAACCACGTTTTTGCTTCCACAATCATTTCATAAGATAGAAACATGAAAGTACAATGAGGTGTCGAAGGTGCACACCAAAAATCATGTGGCCTCCCCCATAAACCACCATTAAGGTAGCCAAAATCAATGCTACAAGTAGCTACAAGTACATCATACAAAATGCAAGAAGGGATGATCCTTCTTGGTACAACATGCTGTTCATATAAAGTAAAGAAGTGCAAAGCATAATGTGAAATTATACCTCCTCCACCATGTACTTAAGACCTTGAGCTGAAATGGCTCTACTGGAATTCCTCCCTCACCTCCAATGAGTAGGGAAGTGGCGGTGACATCCTCTCCATCACCATCCGGGCTATGCATCTCTCCATATGTTGCAATATATCATGTTGGATGCCCTCCCAAGTGAACTCCTCTATCAAAGAAAGATATGCATCAAAGTGCATAGAAAATAAGTCCTCATGTGCTGCATGTAAAAGCTTCTCCTTGAGACTAGAAGCTTTAGTCAAGAAGATCTTGCAATAGGAATAGATGACCACATCATCCACCATGTATCTATCATCTCCATCTGGGTCATCAAGAATCATGCAAGTACGAAGATCCTTGGAGTACTCTACCAAGAGTTGAGATCTCCAATATGGATCAGTCTTCCTAAGAGACAGTGCTGGTGATATAGCATATGAAGCTCTCCTCATGCTATTTCCTGCTACTTTGACATCCCCCATGCCAAAGTCATCTTCCAAAATCTTCACCCCTCCTGAATCTGAGAGTGGTGAACCAAATGACAAGGTGTATCCCACCAACTCTAGATCTGGTGGCCTCCTAGGTGGAATGCCTCCATGTAATGAGACATCAATGTCAACAGTAGACTGAATATATGGATGGACAGACCTGTCGCTGCTCTCACTACGCAATCTAGCCTCCATATTCTGTGCATCAACCTTCTGAAATGGATAGGTGTGTATGCTCCTCATCAAATGATGCTGGTCATCCTCCCTATCTCCTCCTTCCATCTGCATGGTTTTACAATCTCTCAACAAAGTCACATGCTGATCATAGGTTGTGCCTTAATCTCCACACATGAGATCCTAGGGAATCACTTGCAATGATACAAGAACTGCTCTTGTTGGAGCAAGTGCTCCTCCTTCCTCTGCATGAGGCACTAGATAATCTCTAGATGTGACACCGTTGTTGCCCTCAACCTCTGGAACATGAATGGGCAACCTCCCAATGATTGGATCATGTTATTAAAAAGGGATCTACATGCCTCCTTACTCAATAATATGAGATAAAGGTCTTACCTCTAGCAAGGTATGATGCAAGATATCAACCTCCTCCATGGGTTTCTGAAGTGGAATGGAGTTTATAGTTTCATCCACCACATGCAAGGTTTGTGTTTGTTTGAGTTTGTTTTTCTTCTCCTCATGTGTTTCAGAAATCTTCCCATCAAATATTCCCATCAGTGTTTCAATGAATATTGCATAAGAGGAAGTGTTTGCATTTTTCAAAGAAAAAGATTCAAAAATCCACCATGCATGGGCCTTACCTCTAAAATGCAGTGCTGTAATTCTGATGGCTTCATCTTCAGAAATGTGGTGTTGCTGAAAATGGGATTCTAGCTCCTTCACCCAAGCTCCAGCTAAACATGTAGGTAGCCTTAAAAAATAGATATAAGAAATATATCTGCATCGTGCTGCTTGCTCTCCCCCACCTGGATCTTGCAAAACTCTTGGAAATTGGTATGATCTCTAAACCTCTCAGTTTGAGATTCATACTCCTGCAACAAATCACTAACAGTTCTCCTCTTAGGCATTCTACCTCCTTTCATCCATCTCAAGATAGATCTGGGCACTTGACTGTGCTGTGCATCATGGTGTGTAGCTACATTCTCACACCCACCATGTGCAAATCTAAATTCAGCTCTATATCCAAACTCCTTTGGAGATCCCATCTCCATTCTTATTTTCTTCATCTCTCCTTGAAAGTTTTGCATAGGTTTTGGAAGAAGATTTATAATCCTATATTCCTTTCTGTCCATCTCCCCTGAAATTGTAATGGTCTGAGACCCACAGGCTGAGCCAAGATTAAAACTTTGATACCACTGTAATATCCCAAAATAGGGAAAATCTACAACATTGAGAATATCTTAAGATATTGCAAAGTTCGAGCTACAAAAATATATGAACGCAATATTGTAAACACAACAAATATGATCATTTCATGAGAGAGAACAATATTCAGCCATCATTCTAATAATGGATCAGCAACAATGTACAAAATATCATGAGGTACATGCCACTCAAGCCATAAGAAAAAGTCTCCAATGATCAAAGAAATACATACATGAGATGCTGCAACTATATAGAATGTCGGAGAGCAGTGACTGCGCAATCTATATTAGTGTAGTTGCTGATGCAGATGTACATACATGAAATATGGCTAAAGGAAACAAAATAAATGCCCAATAATGAAGATATGGGCTCCAATAAAAGATTTCTAGCCAACCCGGAGAGGAATGCTAGAAATGCCGAAAAACATACAATGTGACAAATAACCCTGGGGTTAATGTGCCACTGCAAACTAGATCTGATATAAAATGAAGCTGTGAAAGATATGAAATACTGACATCCTCCTCCATTGGTATTTCTAATTAGAAGGTTGATCCCTCTACTCAGAAATAGACCCTCCCGATGAGCTCAATGAACCCTCCCAGCAACTACCTCTGAAAATAACACAGATCTGGACTGAAACTGGACTGTGAGGGATGGTGGATGGTTGGCCTAATTCCAAAGATATTAAAATATGCCTGGGAGTCCTTCTTACTGATCCTCCAATGGATAGACAAACTCTGCACTAAAAAACAATCCCGGAAATGACTCTAAAAGATCCTCCTTTGCTGCACCCTACAACACAACCCAAATCTAAAAAGAAACTGCACTGTAGCTGAAGGAGATAGCTTGGAAAAAATTTTAGAATGAGGAAATGTAGCCCAAATAACCTCTCCTTCCCTGAGTATGAGGTAGGGATTCCCGCTTGGGAACACCCTTGTGCTAAACAGCACTGCAACCCTTCTAAACAACAAGAGGAAGCAAAGTCTCAACAGAACAAAGAAAATAAGAATACAAGCATGTATACAATGGCTATCCTCCTCTCCATATATAGCAAGTGCTCCTCTCCACAATGGGTCCCATCCATATGTGCCACCTAGCCCATGAAAGTTGTCCTCCATTCAAACTACGTAGTCCCTCATGTAGATACAATGTATCTAGACAGTGCATGTGGACTTGGTCAAATATGACTGAATCAACATGATCCAATCATGTTCACACCTGTAGGTGCTCAATCCAACTAATTTATTCTTCCTCTTTTCACATGAGGAATGTTATTTTCTCTTCTAAATAGGTTAGTGGGCCTCCCTACCCATTTTATTCATCTACTGCTAACTATAATGTTCCTTTTAGCTTGAGGCTAAAAATTGGCCGGAACATTACAGGAGTATATTTAAAGTCATGGAAAGTTCAACAATGAATCAGGGTGGATCACAGGGAAAATCTAACATGGTCAAATGGATTTTCAAGGTTTGTGTGAGATGAGATGAACATCAAGTTTTTGAACAAAGGAGAGCAAAGGGTAGTTAAGAATCCTTTGTCAAATAATTTAACAAGAAGGGCCTTCAACACTATTTATCATAAAGAAATAATCATAAGATTAGTAAAACTAATAACTTGGATTAAAATCAAGAAAATAAGCATTTAAGACAAACAATCCAGTGAACTATAGAAGGCAAGAAACTTATTTAACTTCTAGTGATTTCACCTTCAAGATTAGAAAACATTTAATATAGACATATAACATAGATAAAAGAAGAGGGAACTCCTAGACATCATTGATCATAGCCATAAAGACCTCCAAAGAAACCTTTCAAGAGTGGACAAAGGGTATGATCGAAACATAACCTCTTCGGCAAAACCTAATTAGTGATACTTCAAAGAAAGATCTCAAGAAAAATGTTTTAGTGACATCAAACAAGCAGAGCTAACCATAAAACATCTTTGATATCTACTGTATTGAATCATTCATAAGATAAACAAGCTTGGGTGGGTCTAGAGAGCAACTAAGAATTCTCTAAACTGACCTAGCAGATGAAAACATAGAGGAAGTGAAGAACAAACAGAGCTAAGGTGCCTTCGAAAAACATTTATTAGTCTAAAAACTTTGTCCTACTGTAATATAGAAGGATGTAACACAATCATACATAAGAAAACAAGAACTGAGTAGAATCACGTCACCATTAACCATGCTCAGGGATCCTACAAGCAAGCATTCTCCATCATCAATCAAAAAAGCCATCCACAATTTCCACAACACCAATTTCTCTTCAATCTCCAAAAAAATATGTATTTCTCCCAAGAGTCATCAAATTCCGACCTTTTACAATAAGGCCCTTATGTTCTATTTATCTAGCAAAGGAGGGAAAAAACCCTAACTAGGGTTTGAAAATGTCAAAAACAACCATAAATGTCATTTATGTTTAAGAGACCATGCAAGGCCCAAGACACAAAATATCTCATGAAATAAATGCAAAAATAACTCCTAGCACCTAACTTTGGAGTCATTTTCCCCAAAAAACACTAAAATATGATTTTTCCATAAATGTGTGCTTTTTGTTGACTTTTTCACATTAAAGGCGCAGCAGTGAGGTCTGAAGGCATAGCGCATGTACAGGAAAACTGGGTCCACTTGCAACCAAGTTTTGATGGCCTTCCCGATGTCAAAATTTGCTACGTGATGGGTCATTGGAAAGCTTATCGAGTCTAATTTCCAAAAATTCCCTTCGATTTATGATTTGGCTCCATTAACCTACTCAAAAAGTAAATCTCCCAAGGCTTCTCAAGGCGCGGTGCCAATCCTGAAAACTAGGCAGAAAGGTGAAAAGTGACATGTTTTTGGGCCTTTTGAGGGACCAAAACTGCTCCAAATGCTCTAAAATTTGGTGAGCATGCTGTACTTGAGCTGAGGATTCCAAAAATGTAAATTTTCCCTCCTAAATATTCTTGAGTTGAAAGCGTAGCGCCAAGGGTGTTGTGCCTTTAGGCCTAAAATTTAGCAAAAAAACAAAAATTGTCAAAAAAGTTCCCCTTGGTGGTGAACATCTCCCTTATGGGGTTTGGGAGGCCTATATAGAAGCTTCGGTAAAATTCAAGGTTTGTGACTCTTTTGCCTCATATGAAATGTGATTTTATTTGAGTGAGGGCTCCTTTGAAGCAAAGGCCTTGCAATTTGATTTTGCAATGCATAGTGCTTGGTCATCTTCTTTTGGAGGTCAAGGTCCCTTTTTGTCTTCTTCAGCTACCTGTTTTAATTCTTATAATACTCAATGTTATACATTGTCATGCCAAGGCTTCTTTCTAGATCCCTAATTTTTTCATCTTTTCTCTGGAGCAGTATGCTAGTGACCTTTTCCTTATCTTCGTTTTCACTGTCAAGGTCAATGAATTCAGATTTTTGTTTAGATCCATGATTACCTTTCTTATCTCTATTCACCTTTTATTTTCCTTTATCTAGCTTCTTGGTAGAAGTGGAAGGCATGGAATCTTGCCTTTTAGAGGCAGAAAACACATTTCTTTCTCCCCTTTGGTATGTTGAGGCAAAAGGTTTGATTGTGGTCATTTTGGTGTCTTCATCATGGTTGTCATCTTGACTGTCATTATTATTACCTTGGCTGCTTTCTTCCTTATTTACCTCATCTTTATTGGAATCCACCTCCATGTCTTCTTGACTCCTTTATTGATTTGTTTTTTCACTATTAAAGGTGTCACGACTTTCATTGATGTCATCTTCTTCATTACCTTGGCTGCTAGGTGTACCATCATCAGTATTTTCATCACTTTGTGCGTCCTCACTGATTTCTGCATTGTTCTTTTCACCACTATGAATCTTACTGTCTTTGGCCTTTCTCTCTGAACTAGCATCACTGTCACTGTGAGGCTCACTATTTTCACTGCCTCCATTGCCATTATGACTGCCATGACTATTTTGATTAATGCCAACGTCATCTTTATCATCATCATCATGATTGTTGCTCTCCTCTACATTTGCACTGCTTTCTGCACTTTCATTTTTCTCCTCATTGTAGTTTCTTGCCTCATCATTGTTGTGATCTTAATTTATACTATCAGCCTCTTCATTTTCTTCACTTTTATCATCTCCCTCTGTCTCCATGTTTTTTGTTTCATTACTGTCTTCCTTGTCACTAAGAGCCTCACTATTTTCACTGTTATCATGGCTCCTAGTCTCATTTTCACAATTATCCCCATCACTACCTTCAGTTTCCATGTTTCCTGCTCTTTTTTTGCTTGATTCATCATCACCCTCTTGCTCATTTTCATTTGAATTCTTATTTTCACTCCCTTCTTGATCTGAGGCATTGGGAGAGGGTGAGGAAAGAAGTTTTCCTTGAGGTGAGGACACATGTGTGGATGATGAAGCATGATCTATGGGACGTGAAGGAGGTGTAGGGGGAGGAGGATGAGATGATGAGGGAAAATTTTGCTTATGATGGGGCTATGGATTTTTGAAGACCTCATGAGCACTGAACACCTCCCATGGTATGCCCTTTTATTCCAACTGATGTAGTACAACCATCTTGATAAAGAAGTGATGGAACAAACTTTGCATTTGCTGGGAGTAGTTCTCACACAGTTTGAGAATGTTGTCAGTATCTGGGAGTAGTAGGGTACAGTAGGCATATTGACCTATTGGCAATGCACCAGGCACTAATGCGATATGATGAGGGCAAGTCCCAGTACCTTCCTCCTATGATGAAGCTGTTTTGGCATTTTAGCAGGAACCTCTACGTGGTATGAAAAAGGAAAATATGTTCCGCCTTAATGACACATACCGCACAGGTTTAGATAGCTCCTCGCTAATGTCCCAATTTCTCTTTTGGACCATTTTCTAACATGGGCAATCCGGGCACGCATGAGAAGGCATGTGATGACGATAAAATTGTGGGGTGCTTTTTATTTAGCAGGTTGAGGATGAAAAACCTAGTGACTGGGGTGACTTTGCTGTTAACAGACCTTTTATAAGCGGAAACACCCTACATTTTGGAAGCATGTGATAATCATAGGAGAGGCTTTAAGCTCCATAGTATCTTGGGGTTCAAACCTATTAACCTTCCCACCTCTGTGTTTCTGCCTTCTAGGCACTTGGCCTTCTTCATTACTAACATTCCTTCCTTCCCGTGACATTTTGATTACTACGGTCCTTAAACAACCCTGGCTGTGCTTGTGAAAATTTGGTATGAGGATTGATTTGGAATGAGGGTGAAAGGCAGCCTTTGCAAGTGAGTGAGAGGAAGGTGTAGGTGTATGAATGAGACCCTTAAGCTTTGATGAAGGGTTAATCTTCAACTCACTGCAATTACCCTACTTCATACCCTACTTTACTGATATATTCTTTCTTGGAGGTTTAAACATGGTTTCTAAATCCTTAGGGTTTTCTTTCTTGAGGTGAAAGATGTAGGGTTTCTAATCCTTAGGGTTTGGTCAATTTCCTTTAATCATAAAATCATCAAATTCTTGGAGGGCAAGGCTAGACATCCACCTACCAACTTTTAATGCCTTTGAAAGTCCTTTGATGCATCTTGGAGGAGTCTTTTTTGTTGTTTTTTTGGCATTTAAAGGTGGAGGAAGAAGCTTCGAGCGAAAGGCACAACGCTCGCACCTAGAGTCGGGTCCTCTCTGCCCAACGTCATAGAGCTTACATGCGTTTCAGGGTCCGCCTACCCAACGCGTAGCACATGCATGCGTTTACGGGTGTCGAGCTCCCACAGAGCGCAGCATGTAAACGCATTCTCGGCTTTCGTCGGGCTTTCCCAACGCACATCGCTCGAACATTTTCTAGGTCTCGAGGGCTGTCCCAGATGAACTAGTAGCGCTCCCGCACGAACGCGCGGCACGTGTCCCCGAACGTTCGGCACAAAGCAATTTTACACTGAAAAAATCTCTTGAATTTGTAGACGTCTGCATGAACGTGCAGTGACTGAGCGAACTTGCTCAATTTTTTACTAAAATGCCCAAATTTCTCCCTTGGATGTTCGAATATTTTTTGCAAATGCATAATGAGTTGGGTGAAGGGAAAAAAATGTCCTTTATAGATGAGGAAAATAAATTTAAATTAGAGAACCCACTTTGCTAATGTTTTTGAGCTCCTTTTTCTTTTAATGGATATCCCCTTGACCCTTTTTTGCTGTAGGTGGCTAAAAAAAAATTTAAATGGCCCTTTCCTTTTTGCTCCTTGAGTTTTACATATTCATTTTATGTTTTGAAGGTCTGCACATAGTAATATTTTCAAATTTTCCTATGCTTTTCATCATAACATTCAATCGCCTTTCTTACCTTTTTTCTTTCTAATCATTTTTTTCTATGTTTGCTCTCGTAGGTTGCTTTGATATGGTGAACTTGACATCCTTCTGTAATGCTAGGGAGCTTTGATGAGTTCTGATTTTGACACCTTAAAGACTAAAAACTCCTTTTCCACTTGCCATGGGTTTTAAACAATGCCTTTCACCTCCTTAGGCCACTTTTTGATTTGCAAGTGCCTAAATTTATAATTCAAAATTTGTCCATTGATACTCTTTACCTCCTTTCTCTCCAAATTTTGTTTGGGTCACAAGGCTTACTTTCTTTGACTTGTCTATGTCCTTAAACATTTCTCACTTAGTGGGTATTATGAAAACTTCTGAATTGGCTCTTCCCTTTATCTTTGAAGCTCCGCTAACTTTATTTTTTGACAACTTCGAAACTTACACTCGTGGCGGCACTTCCAAAACTTCTTTGTTCTTACCTTAGAGCTCATACCATGTTTTTCTACCTTTGACCATGGAGTGTAACTGAATGAAATTAGAGCTTGACCTTCCTTCCATCGATAATCTTAATAGGTGAAAAGAGTGACAAAATGCTTGAAGGATGGGTGGATAACTTGTACTTAACCCTAAATATGTTTGGAGGATCCTCAGCAAGGATTTTGGAAGCATTTTGAGGTGATTTTATATGTTATAGGGCTTAGAATCTTTTACTTGTCCAAAGGCACATGCATCGGTTTTCGAAGGTGCAACGCTTGTTTTCGAAAGCGCGGTGTATTTTTGCGAGAGGAATTTGGAGGCCTTTCTAGTGTCCAAATTGGGCCCATGATAGCTCTTTGGAAATATTATCATGTATTAATTTCCAAATGTACCTTTTTTTCGCTGATTGAAGTTGATATGACCTATCAAAAGTTGATTCTCCCAAGACTAGTTAAAAAGTGTTGAATGATGTTGCGAAAATGCAGAGTGCTTTGGTGCGAGACAACTTTTTGGATGCCTTCCTCAACTCCAAATTGAGCTCATGATAGCTCATTGGAAATATCTTCCAGTATATTAGTCATTTTACATATCAAGAAAGTAATTTTGGACACTTCAGCTATGAGAAAATTTTGATTTTTTCCCAAGGTCACTCAAGAAGTGCAAACAATTCTCCCGTGACACATGTAGTTTTGACATTGCTCCCAAACCATGATACTTGCATGAAATATGAAGGAGTTTTTTCTTCATAGACCTATTATGGACAAAAACACTCTCTGAAATGTTTTTTCAAATTCATCTCTATTTTCTCAAAAAACATAGTTTGAAGCAAAAGCGGCCCTATGAGTGACAAATGGCTCGACCCTTGGAATGAATTCTTGGAAAATGATGGAGGCATGATGTTTATGAGTTGGTATGAATTTATTTCTTGCTGATATAACCTATCATATGGATCCTTTTCTCCTATGCCTATTTTCCATAGAAAACCCTAGCTTAGTTGGAAGAGGAAATAAGGGGTTTGGTGTAGGCAAAACGAGGGGGATTTAGGACTACCTTGTAGAGGGAGGGGAATGCAGGGGGTTAAGGGTTGTCTAAATTCCCTGGAGAAAGTTTTGGGGGATAGGGATATATGTTAGAGAGTAGGGGGAAAGTGGAATTTCAAGGATTGAGTGAGGGGAAAGGGTCCAAAATGGAAAAACACAAGCCTAGTCTCGAAAAGTGTCAAATTGTAGCAATAAGCTAGGTTTTGTAGAAAAATGATGAGTTTTGAGGGATAGGAGTGATGGGAAGTGTTTATGAAGGTATATTAAGGATAGGAAAGGTGTAAAGAGCATCGGGATACATGACTTGTTGATGATTTAATCATAGAAGTCATGAAACCAAGAAAAAAATTCTCTAAAAAACCCTAGTCATCTACAAGAACAAAGGTAGGTAAAAGCACATAAAGAAGTATTTTAGGAGCGACGAGGGTGACCATGGAATGGCAAGCCCGGTGGAATGGTGAAAAAATTTTCTATAAGGATAATGAAGGCAATGAGATTTATGAAACTCACAATATTCTACGAATGTTGTGTTTAGAAATCTAGGATAATGGGTGAAAATGTGAAGTTGGGTTACACTTTTTTGCCCTTTTTTTGAGAAAAAAATTTTCATTTTTTTTCTATTTTTTCAACTTTCGCAAGCCAAAACAATTTTTTCTCAGTTTAGAATTTCATTTTGCAATACAAATAAAAGTCGTCGAAATTTTATTAGTTTTCTATTACTTATTTTTTGGAATTTTTTTTATTATACATTTGATATGTCAAGTTAGTGTTTCTTTCATTGTGTGTTTTTTTAACAATCAAAGGATTCATAAGAAGTCATGTTAATACACACTATTGTATTCCTTGAAACTTTTGTGTTTTTGAGAAACAAAATGTGTTACAACAATCTAGATAGAGTCTACTTTGGTTTCGTCATATTTACAAAGCCACGAGATGCATATCATAATTACTATAATTGTTTGAACTGTCCAATGTGAAAAAAAATGCATATTTTGAAAATATTTCGCGATGCAAGAAATTTCTTAACATATAAGTTATAAACTAAAAATCTAAAAAACTACCCATTACAGATGGCGGACCAATGTAATACACCATAATTTTTTCAATTTTTTTTACGAGTGTATTTTGGAAGATACAAAATTTTTATTTCACTAAATCATAATGACCTTCGAAATTGTTTTTGCACCCATTTTATTACAAAATTAATTAAAATTAGTAAATATTTATGAAATTTCCATAAAATTTATATTTCTCGAAAGTAGATTGAATTCCGAAAATGCTTGTCTTGGTTTCGAAAAATTAATTCAGAATGTTTCATGGAGTTTAATCAATCCAAAGTTGAAGATATGTATTCGGAGCTTGGATTTGCGTAATTTGTTGACGTCTTAGTTCGACAAACTCTTAAAAAAACGTTTGGCCGAATTATTTTTTGCGTGGATGGACCGTCAAGTCTAACGACATAAAAATTTTGGCCGAACTTTTACTCAACTTTCCGTCGTCCGGGAAAATACCACGAAGCCCCTCCAAAAAAAACATTTCGTGGCAATATAAATTGTTGCGAAAGCATTCATTATTTTCGCATATTTTCGCACATTTGGTCCGATTTTACAAAGGAATTCGTTTGATTTTGCAAAGAATTGTTTTGGGTTTAAGGACTTTTCTTGGAGGTACATGCAAAGAACATTTTTGCAAAGGATTGTTTTGGGTTTAAGGAGTTTTCTTGGAGGTACATTTAAAGGACATTACATTCAAAGGACATTTCTTGGAGGTATGTGATACATTTTTTTGGATGTTTTTTGGGCTTCATTTATTTTGAAGGTATGGATTTAGGCTTAATTTTCATTGTTTTTGAAGGTATGGATTTAGACTTAATTTTTCAAAAGACTCTTTTTTAGGCTTAATTTAGAAAGGACTCTTTTTTAGGCTTAATATTCAAAGGACATTTTTTGGACATTTTTTTGGAAGTATTTTTTTAAAGTGATATTTTTTTAGAGGCTTTTTTTGAAGTATTTTTTTGCAAAATTTTTCAAAATGAGGTTTTTCTTTAATTTAGTTTTTGTCTAAATTTTTTTAAGAAAATTTTTTGAACTTCATACTCTATTATCATGGGAAATCAAAGAAATTGTACGATAAAATATGATCAAAAAAGAGACCACGAGGAAAGTAGAGAAGAGAGGAGACAATCTCGCAAAAGAAAGATAGAAGCACTCTCTAATACTTAAGGGGGAAAATCAACCTCAAGTAGAAGTTGAAGCAGGTATGTAAATGTAAATATTATGAATTTGATATATTTAAAATTTTCCTAGTGTAAAATTTGAAGCTTAATTTTTATATGGTGAACTAATTTGAAAAATATTTTGCAATGTAAAGAGAGATAGATATTCCCTCAAAACATTGATGATGAAATACAAAATTTTTGAAAGAGAAAGTGAAAGATATATTGAACAAATAATTGAAGATGGTGAAAATGTTGAAAGAAATTCAAGTGAAGAAATTGAATCAAAAGAGTATATATATATATATATATATGTATACACATGCACATATATATATATGTATATATATATATCGAAAACATGCACATATTATTGAAATTACACATATTTATTTATTGAATATGTAAATTTATTATGTACTATTCATTCGAATATGTACAAATGAAATCAATGTCGATGATGAGATGTTAGAAAATGTTGAAACTCACACATATGGAGATAAAAGAGCTAACCATATTATACGATATCATGTTAACCACATTTTTAATACATACTTCATAACGGAAAATGTGATAGTTCAAGCCCAAATGTTTGAAAGGTCTCCTATCATTAAGGAAATGAAAAGAATCTACGAATTAATTGGGTATTCGAAAATCAACCACGAGATTAAAAAAAAATGAAGGAAAATTTGATACAAAATATAAATAGTGCTATAAATTCAATTAGAAGATCTAGATAGAAAAATGTTTCGAGTTGTACGTAGAGAAATACATATGACAGTGGTTTCATCAAGTACTAAAGAGAATCACTTGGTAAAATCTATGGAACGAGCATTAGGAACCTCACAAAAAACTTTACACAATCATCGAAATTTCGGTTGCAAATAGATGTAAATGATGAACTTGGTTGTTGTAGAGCTATTTGTAGGCAAACATACAAATATAGACTTGGAGAAAATGTTAAAAAGAAATAATATGTGAATATTGGAAGAAAAATTCGCGTGTTTCACTAACTGCAAAGCATGTGATGCGAAGAAGAATAGCACAGAAAATCGATATAAAGAACATGATAAAACATTTCTTAGAAAACGATAAGATAGAGTTGTTCAAAAATTTCAAAGAAGAGAATCATGAAATTCATGTCTCAATCGATTGCTTTTGTTCAAAAAAAACCATGGTATGTAAAACCTATCACCGTACGTGACACTTGTTGTTGTCGTTATCATGTGGAATTTGAGTTATATTATGACACATTCCTTAATTTTGGTATAAAAACATTTTGGAAGGATTCACCTCCTCCTTCCACTATCCGTGATTTTATATCTCAAATTCAATGTGAAAGACAAAGCGATGAACTATTTTACAAAAAGAAATGTGTAAGAGGTAAAAAATGCGATGATTGTGGAAATTTGACTAAATTTCAAAAACAAATATTGTATTGATATAAATGATCAATCATTGGCCAACATGAAAGTGAAATGGAAGAGATATGAATATATCCATACATCGATTCAAGGTGAAAATAGTGCTAAAAGAATTTAATTACGAGAAGATGAAATTTTTGTGATAGACATTTTTGAGAAAGTTTGAGTGCGTAAATTTATAAATACACCAAGCATTCCCATAGATTTCGATGGCAAGACTTGAAATTCAAAAAATCCGGTGAATTTTTTCCACTAGGGACCATTGTTTCGGTGATAGATTTTGTAGAAAACTACACATTTGTTCCACAAAAAGAAATTCATAGTGAATACTATCATTCCGACCAAAGTTTCCATGCTCATCCATATTTCTATATAAACATGTTGAACAAAATGTCAATCATATAGAAAGCACCGGTGAAAATCGACATGTTATTAAAGAATATCACTTTTATATCGGTGATGATCATACACATGATACATATTTTGTACAACACTATTTTGAAAAGATTTATGACTCCTTGAAAAAGTCGTGGAATAACATTCAATGAACATTGGATATGGTCAGATGGATACGCAGTCAATTCAAATATGCACGATCATTCTTTTGGTTGTGTTTTCTTCATAAGAAAACCCGCATTAAACATTGTTTGATTTAAGGCTGGCCATGGAAAAGGAGAACATAACGGTGTACGGGCATGCATAAAATGAGCACTTTGAAGATATCAAATTAACCCCTCTGCAAGCGGACTTGTGGATGCTAAAGAAGTTGTTCAATGGTGCATCGTTGCTCTAAGCCATGAGACTAACCGATCAAGGGAAGTGCAAAGGTACATTCAATTTAATTTTTATTGGATATCTAATTTTAAAGAGTGTACATTTATCACAAACTTATTATCTTTGATTGTATTTTGATATCATATTTACATCCTTCTTTGCATTTTCCATATAAATTTTTTTTTGGCATATTGGGATCGAAGATGTAGATAGATCAATTGGAAATGACGTTGAAAAAATAAAAGGGACTCGAAAATTGCATTCAATTAAAACAAAGTTGTCTAGAAATGTGTTTGCATTGGATAAAATAAAATATTCTCATATTTGCATAGACAACACAAAATCCAATGACGTTTGTGAAAAAAAAATGTATGTAAAATATTGGAAACATACAGAGCTAAATACAAAGGGAAAAAATGTCTGTTGCAATGTTTGAAAAAAATGCAATAATATGAGACTATAATATCATTAGATGGTGATCAATTTTTCTGATATTGTTAGAGAAACGTAACATTTGAATTGCTTTCAAATGATAAATATCTAAAAATAAATTTAAATACATAAGTTTGTTAAGTTTGTTTTATTGTGCGGGGAAGATGTTTTTGCTATAATTGCCCCTACCGACAATGATGAAAATGTGAAATATTATTTGTATGCATTGCACCGAACGAGAAATGAAATTATTAGAAAACTATAATGATGACGAGTTTCCATATGAAAGAGGATCTATTATACTTGAAGGGTTATTTTTTTTCATGAAAAACTAATCAAAGTGGGGATTTTGTTTACTTTGAAGACTATGAACCCGATGTCATAAGTTATCAATATAGTCTCTTGGTGTGTGAAGCACGCATAAGGTTGATAGAGGTTCAATCAAAGAAAAAAAACGAAAAATTAAGAAATGGAAAGATGTCAAAATCCGATCATGAATGGATCATTGAAGATGGCATTCCATTGGAATTTTTTTTGATTGAACTACCCAAAAAATTTCTTCTCTTTGGATTATGTTTTAGAACTTCCGGAACTCAACTAAAAATTGAAATGCCTTGTTATGTTACTCAGTGCAAGTGTTTTCACATGTACAAATTGTTTTTGGTACATGCACACTAGTATCAACTGAAAAGTAGCTTTTCTATACATGCATTGATGAAAAATGTTGCATGTATTGGATATATATATATATATATATATATATATATATATATATATATATATATATATATATATATATATATGTTCTAGAATGAAAATTAACTATTCAAGTAGTTTTACTATCTACATTGATCAAAAAAAATTTCACTTACCGAATATATATGTTCTAGAATGCAATTAACGCGAAAGTTGTTTTTCTATGTGCATTGATGAAAAAATGTTGCACGTAATGCATATATACACGAGCCGAATGTGACCAGACTTTTTATCGTGGGATTTTCACGGTAAAAAGTATCCACAATGTAAATAAATCATCCACAGGGTATAGTTTTGTACGAAGATTCTTTTCGAGATAAGAGACTCGGAGCACTTCTCCAACTTTTGGTGGGATTTGACCCACATCTCTATTCCCGATAGAAAATCTGGTACAAAATTTGTTTGTCCAATGGTCTGGATATGTTCTAGGCAATTAACTCGAAAGTAGCTTTTCTATGTGCATTGATGAAAAATGTTGCACGTATTGGATATATATATAGATTTTTCTAGAATGAAATTAATTTTTCAAGTAGTTTTCCCATGTGCATTGATGAAAAATGTTTCACGATCTTGAATATATATGTTCTAGAATGCAATTAATTGAAAGTAGCTAAATTCTATAGGCATTGATGAAAAGTAGCTTAATTCTATTGACATTAATGAAATTTTTCTCAAGTAATTGGATATATATGTTCTAGAAAAGCAATTAACCATTCAAATAGCTTTTCTATGTGCATTGATGAAAAATATTGGATATATATACATTATAGATTGCATTTTTTAAATTTTATGATTGTTTTCAACACATTCAACAAGACCTAGAATCTTATGATTGGTTATATATATATATATATATATATATATATATATATCATATATATATTGTACTTCAATCGTTTTAACATATATATTCAAACATGTGTAGTTCAACCATCCAAAACTTGAGTTTTAAAATTTTTTTGACTATATCACAACATTACTTCACATGCCCCTTCCAATTGTCAGTTCAACTATCCAATAAAAACATTTAATATTATATCGCATGCCAAATGTAGATCAACCATCCAAAACTTAAGTTTTAATTTAACAAAAAATTATAGATCACAACATTACTTCACATGCCAAATGTACTTCAACCATCCAAAACTTGAACTTTTAAAAACTTTTTGATTATGTCACAACTTACTTCACATGCCATGTCAATTGTAGTTTAACTATCCAATAAAAAACATTTAACATTATATCACATGCCAAATGTAGATCAACCATCCAAAACTTAAGTTTTAATTTGAACAAAAAATCATAGATCACAACATTGCTTCACATGCCAAATGTACTTCAACCATCCAAAACTTAAGCTTTAAAAACAAAACAAATTATAACACAACATTACTTCACATGCCAAATGTAGTTCAACCATACAAAAAATTAAGTTTTAAAAACATTATATATCACATTCACATTTACCAAATGTAGTTCACATAAAATATGTCCAAAATTTGTAGATCTCACAAGTATCAAGTATCAAGTTATATATGATATTTGCATCTAAATAATATATAAAAAAAGTAAATTTAAGACTAGAAATCTCAATCAAATCTAGAAATCATTCTTCAAATATAGATGGGTGTAGTGTCTTTCCCAGAGAATGTCTCAATCATGCGAGCTATCCTACGAAGCATGGGGAACTCGTACACAATGCACGTAAAAAACATTAAAATTTGATGTTTGTAAAATTGAGTGATAATATACAGAACTTCACGTATATATATATATATACATATATATATATCATGCAATACCTCATGAGGTTCTCTCTCCATTTGTTGCTCGTCTACTACAACTTCCCCCCATGGGAACATCTCCAAATTGTACAATATATATATATACATATATATATATATATATATATATATATATTAAAAAATTTTCAAATGAAAATGCATATATATAAGCTTATTTTTCAATAATATTAAAAAAAAATTAGAAAACTTGTTCAAATGGTTGAAATGGTGTGGATGTTCCTATCTCCATCGCTAGAGTTCGTGGAGAAAAGAAATCCTCTCGTAGAAACCTAAAATTAATAAAAATTAATTTAAGTATAAAATAACTCAAGATCAAGATCTCAATTTATAATAAAACTTTTAAACTTCAATTTATAAATTAAAAATTAAAAACATATATATTTAAGTGAAAAAAATGAATACTTACAGGTGGATTTGGTACATATCCTCAGAGAGGCTCCAAAAGAAAATCTCCAAAAACCTAAAATTCAAAAAATTTAAAATAACTCAAGATATAGATATGTCTCATTTTTTAATGGAACATTTTTGAGGTGGAATATATAACTTAAAAACATAAATTTTAAAAGTGAAAAATTTGTCCATACTTGTTGTGAATACGGAACATCTCCTAAGGAAGTATAAAGGTACATCTCCCAAGGAAGAAGATGGTACCGCCATCCCAAAAACATTAGACAGAATCAAAATCGTTTTTTTAAATTTTTTTTAATATATATACATGAAAATGTACATGTGTGCACAATTATTTATTTTAAAAAATATCAAGTTTAAAAAAACACTAACATTTTTCCAACATATCTTGATGGTAGAGGCCCATCTTGATTGTTTCAACCAGAGGCTTCAAATGTGATATTAACATTTTCGTCATTCATCAAGCGTGACAACTAGAATGGTGTTAACATATAACGATACATTTTTGCTATATTAATGTATACAAATAAATGTATGTATATATGTATTTGTTACAAATTGTATGTATGTGTTAAAATAATTGAACCCTAACCATTAACACATAATGTTCCCATGCCCTCTTCCTCATGAACAATTAGGTCATGCCAACCATTGCGATAATTCTTTGCATATGTTTTGAGATATTCAACACTCACGTTGTCAATCTCTTCATCCGTATAATACACAAAATTGGTGCGTGCAACATTCTCATGCGCTCTTTGTCGATTTAGAAACAAACATTGACTCCATCCAATCCATCGTGAACATTGTCGATGATGGCATCTCTTTCTTCTCAACTAATTTGAGAAGTGATTTCCATCTCCGATCGCAAAGTTTCGACACGAACGGATCGACTAACCAATGGTGGCTCAAGACGAGGCAACTCGACGATCGACGCCTAGCGCCCCTACGGTCACACAATCGACCTTTCCCGAGACCAAAAAAATTTAGAGGGAACGTAATTGTAATTGGGTTTCATTTGAGAAAATAATTCCCGCATAAAATAATTTTGAAAAATAAAGAGGAACCTCGTCGTTCCATGGGAGTCTTCCATAAGCCGCAAAGGTGTCTATCATAAAAAATAGTGAGCCATATCGGGGTTCTTGAAAGATTGCACCTACAACATCTTTTTTTTCTACCCTTCTTTGAAATTAAACATAGACTTCTCCATTGTTGTTGTAACTCTTTCTTTAAACAACCTCCCATTTATCGATAAGCACCACTATTTCCTTTATTTTTGTCATGACATCCACAAAAGTATTTGTGGTTGGCGAAAGATTTTAGTACACATCTACTAGTTCACCTAAAGAATGTGTAACTATTTCCAAGCTTTGTCGACTCTCGGCGGTGGAGTCAAAGACACGATATCTCTCTACAATTTTTGCATGAAGATGTCGACACCTTTCTAAGGTGCATTGTTGCATGTTTATTTCCCATGGTATATCGGAAATGTCGAGTTGGATAAGTCGTGGTGGGTAGACAACCTTCTTCTTGAATGAAATGTTACGCCTCTATGTCATTTTTTTACCAACATTTGGAGCATTTTCAAATTTCCTGCATCAATATATAAAATTTTGTATAGTAGAAAAAACACATGTAAACAAATTTGTAGAAATTGAATGAAACAAATATTCAAATTGATGGCAAACCTCGATGTGGTTGGCTAGCATCTTCGTCCACCCCAACCGTTGAGAACCGTAATCGACTCGCTGAGAACCAACACCACCATCCGTTGATTGGCCTCTCCGGGGGAATAAATATCACCACCTTCACGCAACTTGATATCACTTATTGATGGCCCTCTAAGGGGATTTTAACCACCACCAACCTCTCAAGACGAGAGAGAAGATTCAAAAAACAAATATGAAATTTATAATCAATTGAAAAATACATTCATTCATATAAATACACGTACATATTCATTGATTAAATTAGGTGAACCATAAACACAATCTGGGTGAACCATGGGCATGCTCCATTTATGGAGTAGAGACCCTTCTCTTCTTAGCTCCTAAAAAATAAAAAAATGAAACTTATTAACAACTAATTTAACTCACAAAGTTGATAAAAAAAATCAATTCCATATGTACACACATGTATGTATATGTAGGGAGATTTAAGATTATATTTAAATACTATGAACATCCCTCGATCACCCGATCCCCCTTTCTTGTAGATATATGGGATTCTATTGATATTCATCATTCATCCTCCATGATATATATATCTACTGTTGACATTTACAATTATTTTTTTAAATGACTAATTTAAAATAAATTCAAAATAAATTTCAGAAAATTAATGTAATTTAGTGTACACAAATTATGTAAAATACAACTTTCAAAGCACTAATTGAACATGTGTGAAACTCAATTTAAGCAAATTTTGTTTTTCTATAAAAATGATAAGTTCACCAAATTGCGCTTTACATGGTGGAGCACACTTGGAATAAAATTGAAAAAAACACATTGTCATTAAAAAAGAAGTGAAACTCCATTTAAACAAAAAATTGTTGAAGTCCTCGCATTTTAATTTTATAATGTGAATTTCACCACTTGTTGCAAATGTGAAGTTCACCAAGTTGCACTTTACATGGTGTAGTGGGAGCACACTTGGTATATAATTGAAAAAAGCACATGGTCATTAACAAAGACGCATTTATAAGTACAAAACACACACATATCCAAGATATGTTTACAATGTCCATCAATAAATTTTGAAGGAGAGTGTCTCAACACTAGTTCATCTTTGAGAGATGAATCATGAATTTTTGAAGAAAAGCATCTCAAAAACTAATCCATCTTTGAGAGATGAATCTTGAATTTTTTGAAGAGTGTCTCAAAACTAATTCACCTTTGAGAGATGATTCTTGCATTGGCATTGCCCCGTATAATTCTAATTTCATCTATTAATTCCTCTTGGATAGATGAATCCTAAATTGGAAATTTCCTCACGCAATAGATCAACGAGACATCTTATTCACTTTTGTACAATGTCTTATACTAAAAAATTGAAATTGGATAACAATATTGTTTGCTATTCCATGCGGTTCTTTTAGTCTCTCCTTATTAACTTGGTACACGCCATTCATCCGGTCGCACACAAGTTCGGAATTGGTGAAAACTACAATTCCATTTGATCCATATTCCATAGTTGTTCCCAAGCTTTCTATCAATACAATATAACATGCCTCATTGTTTTGTTTGTTCTTCCCGGTATATTCATTTTCCTTTAGACGACTTTTCTAGTCGTAATATTGGAAAGCACATATGTAATCACTACTTTCCCTTGATTGGGATAGCAAGAAAACATCTATGCATAATTTTCATTTATCAACCATATTTAATGATTTTTTTATCCCTAAAAAAAACAAATTCAATAAAAAATATATAATAAATTGACATTGTTGCAAATGCATGGGAGAAATGACTCATGATCATGAGATAAATGACATGTGCATGTTTTATCTTGAAAGTTAGACTTAAAAAAGTTTTATGATAGAATTCACATCTATAATTAATGGGAGGAAGCCTCGAGTTTTTGGGAGAAATGAATTTTATGCACTTACTAAAACAAATAGTTATGTCAAAAGTGACAACTTTATGAGTTTGTGGGAGAAATGAAATATAAATGACACATGCCTTAAAGTTTTTCCCTAAAACTTTTATGGGAGAAGGGAGAAATGACACATGTACACAGTTTGCCTTAGAGTGGTTGAGGTTTATGGATATGAAAATGAAGAACTTCTATTTAGATCTATTACAGAGATTGATTGTAGGGGCATTTCCCTGGATATGTCACCTTTGAGAAAAAGATGAGATCCAGAGGCTACCCGGCCCTTTACATACTCTATCTTTAGAACTTGTAGAAGTTAACATTCAACAGACCGACTAAAATCCTATGGAAGTTCAAAATCCTATGAGAGTTCATCCACTTTAGGTTCAATTTTTAGGCCTTAAAGCTTGAGAGAAATGACATTTACATGGTTTGAAAAATTATTTTATGCACTTACAAAAAACATGCTTTAAAGTTAATGGGAGAAAGCCAAACATGACATGTATGCTTTAAAAACTTTTCCTAAGAATTTATGGGAGACAATGACACATCACACGTTTTCCTTAAAGTGGTTGAGGTTTGTGGATATCAAAATGAAGAAATTTGTTGGGTTTGTGTTATATTATTTCCACGACTAAGCACGCGTGGGGGGGGTAAGAGGGGGTGATAGCCCCCCCTTTGCGCTAAAGTGCAAGGGGGGTCACGCGTAGCTCATCAGGGGTCCGAGGTGCCCTGCGAAAAAAATTTTGGTCCCTAAATTTTCGGTGGGTAGTTCGCACCCATGGTTTTGTGCATGGTTTTGCACATGGTTTTGGGGTACGATGGTTTTCGTGCCCCTCAGTATTTTGTAGATCCTAGTCAAGGGAACTACAATTATGTTCCAATCTAGGGTTAATGGATTGGGGTTTATGTATGCTTCGACATGTATATATACGTGTTGTAACACTAAAAGGAATATAATGAAAAATCAAGCTGGTCGTCCCGATTTGGGATCCGAGGGGAAAAATCTCTGTGTTTATCTATTTTATGTTTTATTCTCTCGCTATTATTTATGTTATGTTATAAGATTCGTGTGTAGATAATTTCTCTTCAGTGTTAAAACCTACAAATTCAATTTAGATCCGTTACAGAGATTGACTATAGGGGAATTTACCGGAAATGTCACCTTTGAGAAAATATGAGATCCGAGAGGCTACCTTGCCCTTTACAGACTCTTCCTTTAGAACTTGTAGAATTTAACACTCAATAGCAGACGTATAAAATCCTATGGAAGTTCAAAAATTTTCTATGAGAGTTCAACCACTTTAGGTTCAATTTTTAGGCCTTAAAGCTTGAGGGAAATGACATTTACATGGTTTGCAAAATTATTTTATGCACTTACAAAAAAAATGCTTTAAAGTTAATGGGAGAAAGACAACATGACATGTATGCTTTAAAAACTTTTCCTAAGAATTTACGAGAGAAATGACACATGTACACGGTTTGCCTTAAAGTGGTTGTGTTTTATGGATATTAAAATGAATAAACTTCTATTTAGATCTATTCCAGTAGATTGATCTGTAGGAGCATTTACTAGATATGTCACCTTTCATAAAAGATGAGATCCAGAGGCTACCTAGCCCTTTATGGACTCGCCTATAGAACTTGTAGATGTTAACACTACCTATCCCAATTATACCCTATGAAGTGTGTAGAGGACCCGTGGAATCACTCACACTACCTTACGTAGACATAAGGGTGTATAAGAGTGTAATAAGTTCAAAAAATATGGTCATATTATTTGATATCTTTCCCAAGAGCCCAAATGTACTCCTTAAGTATATGTGGGGTCTATATAACCATCTACAAAAAACAAGTGATTCGTTCCAAGCTAAGGATATGGTGTATTCCATGTGTATACACACATTATCTAGAAACAATCTAGGCCAAAATAAATGGTACTTCAGAGGTTTGAAGAAAAAATAGCACCAAGAAGCTTTGAAGGAGGGGAATAAGAACTGAAATAGAAGGATAAGAATAAAATAACCACTACACATCCATGCAAGGGTAGTAGAAATAATTCTAACCATTGCAACATTGATGGTCACATTAAGGAGAATTATTGGATGTTTGGTATGTGTTATATTCTTTATGTGAATACCCCCATGCACTATATAATTTTTTCTAAGCGTAGTGGTGGGAACAAAATGGGAGGAAAGGACCCCCACTTTAGGGTTTCATATAGATGAAAAATTCCCCACACACAGGTGTTCAGGGGTAGTGCCCCAAATGGAATAGTTTTTGTTGAACAAATAGCAGGTGGATCACTATGGATATATCTCGCTTCATTAAAAGGGATTTTTCTTAAAGAATGGACTTAAAGTTGGAAAGAAGGGAAAATATCATAATTATATGTTAATGTACATGTGTTTTACATTGAATATTTTTTCATTTTATTAAGAATCTATTTGAAACATTTAACTATATAAGGTTAAAACCTATGTTTTGTATCAAATTATTTTTGGTTTCAATTGGAAACTTTTATGGCTAATGTGTTTTTTCTCGAAATGTGATAGACCCATTAAAATGGGAGATATATCAAAATGATTCCTATTGTGTAATAAAATAGTTTCAAGTAGTTTAAAGATATAGATGCATAAATTAAATGAGCATACTTTTGAGATATATAAGTCCAAAATGGAATAGTTGTTGGTGAAAAAAATATCAGTGGATCACTATGGATATATCTGCTTCATTAAAAGGGATTTTTCTAGAAGGATGGACTAAGTTGTAAAGAAGGGAAAATATCACAATTATATGTTAATGTCCATGTGTTTTACGTTGAATAATTTTCATGTCATTAAGAATCTCTTTGAAACAATTAACTATATAAGGTTAAAACCTATGTTTTGTATCAAATTACTTGGTTGTTTCGATTGGTTTTCTAAGCATATTTTGCCTAACTGTCGTTGAGATTTTGGAGAACAGTTTGAAAGTCATGAAAGTTTGATTATCTCTCTCTAAAACATTTATATCTATTAAGAAGAAGAATATTTGGTTGGGCTTTCCCTTATCTGTTTTGTCTTATGCATTTTATTTCTATGTTCTATATACAATTACTTTATCGAGATCCTTGACCAAAATTGCGAGGCTTTAAATTCGGGTTTCATAAGAGACTTGCATTTTATTTCTATGTTCTATATACAATTCTTGTCAATATCCTTGACCAAAATTATTATCTATCATTTTGAAAGTCAAGACATTTTGATTATCTCTCTCTAAACATTTATATCTATTAAGAAGAAGAAGATCCGTTGGGCTTTCCCTTATCTATTTTGTCTTCTCCCTTTTATTTTTGTTCTATATACGAGCTATTATCAAGATCATTGACCAAAATTCCGTAGGCTTAAATTTGGGTTTCCTAAGATATTTGCATTTTATTTCTATGTTATATGTTCTTCTTAAGTCATCCGAGATCTATGTCGTGGGATAATTCTCTTACTCCATAACACCACAATTGACTTTGGAACCTTCTTGTCCTCCATTAAGCATAGTTATTGTTTGGATAGCTAGGGTTCTTAACTAGTATCGAGGGTGGAAGATCATACTTTGGATTCCCTTGACATCCGGTGGGTGGAGTTCTACATTCGTTTCCCTTGTTCAATAATTAAAATTGGTGTCCTGCATTCCGGGAAAGTTTTTTGTTGAAAATATTAAGGGATGTGGAGGGTATGCCTCTACAGTGCTGCAAATCACTCTTTGTTTTAATCCTATTATATTTTTGTTTTGAGTTTTTGCGCACAAAGCAAGGCTGTTTCATTTCTCGTTAATTTTGTAGTTTCTACAGTACTACGACAAGGTTGTGACTTAATTAGCTTATTTTCCTTAAATATATTATATAAGAAAATCCACGGTCCAATGTGGCAATTTTTCGACCTAAAATCCTCTTTAATTTGTCTCTAGTAACATGTGTTCCTTTTAAAGATTGTGCAACTATTAATTTGCCTATATACAATGAAGGTAAATTAATCATACATGCATGCATGATTCACATGCATTGAAATGCTAAATATCCAACATTTCAAGGTTTAAATTCCAGAAAGTTCTCTTCCAGGGAAAGTTTTTTGTTGAAAATTATAAGGGATGTGGAGGATCCGCCTCTACACACGACAAATCACTCTGCTTTTTCATTTGATCTCTCACCTAATAATGATGATTAACAACAGTGGTTGGTTCTAAAAATTTAGACAAATATTATTTTTTCATGTTATTATTACCTAAAATATATAATAGGTCACATAAACCTAAATTCTTTAAAAAATGATGATTTCAAAGAGTAATAATTTTAATTCTTTGAACACGGCTTTACCTTGACCACAATCCATCCAAAATCTCAATGTTTGTTCTCTGGAAAGTGTGATTCAATATTATTCTTCAAATCTTTATACTCACTCGCAATGCATAATCATCTGGTCTCGTTGTTACCTTAATCAACCTTAATATTTGTTCATAGCTACTTCCTATATCGATGTTTTTTCAGGGATGGTTTGTTATAGAATGAAAGTAAGTAAAGTCCGCATAGAATACTTTTAAGGAAAAAAACATACTATAAAGGTAATAATATTGTGATTTGGTGTATAATTTTAACATGGACTTAATATATAATTATTGTAATGATTGGCATTTCTAGAATCCTCCTTTTATCTAGCTCCTCTTTTTTTCGATGTGGAGGATACGCACCTCTACGTGTCGCAAAATGAGTCCGTCTGTTTTAATCCTCTTATATTTATGTTTTGAGTTTTTTGCGCACACGACGAAGGGCTGCTTTTCATTTCTATTAAAATTTTGTTTGGAGCTTCCGACGTACACAAGTGCTATGACTCGAATTAGCTTATTTTCCTTAAAGATATTATGTAAGAAAATCCACGGTTCAACGTGGCAACAAGAGTTTTTCGGAAGGATAATAGGGATTCCATTTTTGAGTTTATATCAAAGTTTCTATGTAAGGTTTGAAATGACATTTTGAAGACAATTTGAACTGTACATTATATAAAACGTAGCTTTTTTACTTTATGAAAAGAAATCAAAAGAAATAATAACACATGAATAGCCCAACTTATTCAATGACGGGATTTCATACCTAGAAATTCGTAGAAATTCATAGAAGAAGCCGCAACAAGGATGAAGCCCGGAGATCAATTCACGAAAAATTCGCAGACGAAGCCACACGAGGATGAAGCCTAGACCGAATTTCCCCGAAAACAAAAACAATTAAATTAAAATCAAACAAACAAACAAAAAAATCAACTGAGGAAACATAGCAACTACAACACCCCAACGGACACATACCTCAAAAGAAACCGCAACACCACAACAGGGGTTAACGGATCAACACCGCAATAGCAAAACATCAACACCACAATAAAGCAAGACAAAGACAGACACGAGAGACATATTTTCATAAGAAATTCGTTAAGGTTTGTGGACCATTATATTTATAAGAAAAAAGTTCGACCCGAACTAATTTTTAAAGTTCGACCGAACTATTAGTTCGGCTAAACTTTTGTTTCAGCTTTTCCCATCTTCGACCAAAAATTTGTTTGCCCACGCTGTCAAGATGCCATCAATGTAAACAACGAAAATGATTTTGGCCAAACTACTTTCGAAAATTTGGCTAAACTCTTGAATATTTCGGTCGAACTTTTACAAAATTTCGACCGAATTATTGAGAAAAAATAGTTTTTCGCTCCCAATTCTCACAAAAGTGTTACCCAACTTCGCATTTTTACCCTTTTATTCATCTACAAATAGTAAAAAATTATTGATGAATAATAGTGGCTCCACTTGAGGGAGGGCAGCTCCTTTTCGAGAGGTGTCCAGAACTTCGTATATCAAATCTTTCGAGTTTTGAAGACCAGTACTTTATCCAATGGGAAGATCTCTCTTCCTTCATTTGTTGATGTTCTCTTGAAACTATGATATTAAGAATCCGAAAGTCATGGTTTCTTCAACCTCATCTCTACCTACCCATCATACCTTGTCTATCATTTTTTTCTTCTTGTGTGCACTTTGACCGGCAAACCGTTGACATTTTTTTTTGAAAGCAAACAAATTATCTACTTGTATCCTTATCACTTCCAAAGTTCAGATTAGGGCTGATGAACTTTTTATTCTTTTGCGTAGTCTACTGTATCCGTCAAGATTAAGATGTTTGACGATAATCTATTCTCTATCCTATTGACATGAAATTCAAAACATGACCAAACCAGGATTAAGCAAGCTCGATTTGTCATGGGCGGTGCAATTTTGGACAAGCCGCACACAAACATTATTTCCAAAAAGTAAAAATGAAAACATGAGGGATATGATTTGGAATTTTGTTTATGCATCCCTCTCTCTCTTCTTTGGTTCATATTTGAGCATTTGGAACCAAAAATATTTTCTAGTCTAACCTACGGACAAGTCAAGATTAAATGGTTTAACAAGTCCTTTTTCACTAACCTATCGCAGAAATTTAAAACATGTTCAACCATGATTAGGCTAGATGACTAAACAAGACTCTTTTCTCAACTAGTAGTGGGAATTTAGCCTTGCTCACTTTCAACAAAACTCTTTTTTCGGTATGGGGTTGTACCTCTTCTTTAAATCTTCCCTCTTTTTCTTCTTTTCTCTCGTTTTTTGTTTTTTTTCATTTTGGATCAACTTTTCTAAGACTAAAGACTAGAAATATGCTCATAGTGATGAGCTTATTTGCATTCCTATCTATCCTAATCTAACCTATACATGATATATATTCATTTGGTGAACTCTCTCTTTCCAATATAGCCAATCAAGTATATGGTTCCATAAGTGATCTTGGCTCGCTTCTTTGAGTGTGTTTGAAAAAAATCAAAAGGCCACTCCCACCTTACTTGTTTTTGAATAGTAGTGACTAAAATTTTTCTTATACCTTGCATCAAACTGCTCCTAATATGTTTTTACTCCCTCTTCAAATGTCTCTAATCAAGCAAAGAAAAAGGATCTTGGAATAATACCTGATTTAGAGGATTTGAGAAATAGACTTCATTCAAGACTACTCCTTCCTTCACTTGGCTATGCTTGGGAATATTTTGGACAAGAAACTCCACCTCTTCCTCGTGATCATCTATGTTGGCAACCTCATCATATATTGCAATATTATCCTCCAACAAACCTTATGAATTCTAATTTAGTAGGGTGAAATCTATGTGAAGGTCATTATGTTGATGAGGTGATTACTCTTTGGCGTAAATCCTCTTGGGAAGTGCAGATGAAAAACTCTTTTTTGATTATCAACTTCCAAGCCTTCATCCGAAATTTGAAATTCAATGGGACTTGGTGGCTACAAATCTATTTGCTAAGGAAAATTCTATGTCACCAATGATTTCCTCAACCATCTCAGAGAAAAGCCCCTCATCGAAACTTGCTCAAAGAAGTTCATTATCTTCCCCAACCTCAACATCAAAACTAAAAAGACTAACGGTTTCCAATCACATGAAAATTATTCTTGATGGACCGAAATGAATTAGAACAAAAAGGCGAGAGATGCTTCACTTACTTCCAAATTTTCTATACTTTTCTCATCAATGTCATAGCTGAAGTTTACTATTTCCAAGTGGATGAAAATGAACTTTCTCCCAAAAAACCAACCGTGATTTCTCTACAAGATTAGCTTCTATTCGGATAACATCACTATCATCATACGTATCAAACTTTGGAAAACCATCAAAACAAGTAATTTCACCAATAAAACATATTGGATTATCATATGGTTTTTTATTTGGATTGATCTACACATCCGTTTTCCTGATCTATGGTAGTTGGGATTAGTAGGAGAGTGAATAGAAATGTTCTACTCATATGAAGGTTTTAGAGGTTGAGTCGCATGTTTAGAGTTCTGATTTATTTCCTCTTTAGTTAAAAGAGGAGGCATTTCTTTCTTTCTTTGGATATAACTACAATTGTTCGTTTCTCTTGTGAAGGCTAATTTTGAGGCTAAATGTTTTCTTGAGCCTCTCCTAGAAGAGATGGTAAGTCATCACTTGTGCCTTTCGGAGAGATCATGTGGGGTTTCTTCTATATTTTGATTGATTTCTTCCTCAACTAACTCCTCTTGGTTTTTTATGACAAGTAACTTGAGTATGAAATTCCCAGAACCTCCTCTAATATATTTTCAGATGCCAATTTCGTAAATCTTCATCAATGTTTACAAGATATTGTATGAAGTATTCAGATTGATCACAACAATTTTTCGCCTAATGACAAAGAGATGGAAAATTTTCTTTATAATGCTCATAGAACATCTTGTGGAGATATTTTTAAGGAAAACAAACTACACGATTTTAGACCTTCATACCATTATCTTGCCTTACCTTCTAATGTCCCCATGAACATTTCCATGAGGCAGTCCTCATGCCATTCAACTTTTAACCTCCATACATGTATATGAAATTTGATGAGATGTAACAAGGGGTCATCAAATTTTTCATCTTGAAACATAGGCAGTGTTTGAAAACCAATTTATCCGAGGCATTTTGTGTGGAAATCTAGGGATGTCATCGTTGTTAATTGGAGCATATCTCCTTTGTATCCTTGGATCTATGTTTGTAAATTAGAAAGGGTCATTGTATCTCTTCAACCAATCTAGAGTTCTCTACCAATGGAGTCTTTAGGTCTATTGAGATTTGTGGAGTCGCAGAGTGGAAGATTTCAACTTTGATGTCCACCATCAACAATACTAGGATTGATTAATGCATTCCCTATGGGGAGTCTCAGGAAGACTAGTGAGGTGAACAGTGGGCTACCGAAGACTAGCGGAGTCACCAGTGTGGATGATGATTATAGTTTTAAATATATGCTTGTTGTCCACCATCAACAATTAAATACCAATCTAAGGATGTTTTGTGGGTTTTCCGATGTCCTAAGGAATACTTAGATTGTCACTAACTCGAAAGTCCCACCGTGATCACCATTATGTTAGGCAATGATGTGGCAATAAATCGCATGACGAGTGTTTTCGACAAGGGCTTCGAATTCTCTAAGGATGTATAAGTTTGTTACTTGCACGTAAATTCTCACCGTGATTGCCACTATGTTAGGTCCCCATAATTTTGTTAGATTGGTGAGAAAAAATGAACAGGGGTAACATCAGTACCATTCTTTGAGTCCTAGGAGGTAGCCTTCTGGACTCGAGAGGGCTCTCTCTATTTTGTGCAAAGGATGTGAACTTGTTTTCTTTTAGTGTTAATTTTAGGCTAGCTTGTTAAGCTTTAGGGTTTTTTTTTGTTTGTTTTGGTTGGCTAAATAATCAAGTAGAATAGATGGAGTAAGGAAATCTTCAAGTCATTGGGCTATGGAGTCTATAAAAAGTCATGGAAAGTTCAACCATGAATCAGAGGTGCATCATAGGGAAATTCAAACATGGTCGAAATGGATTTTCAAGGTTTTTGTGAGATGAAATGAACATGATGTTTGTGAACAAAGTAGGGAAAAAGGACAGCGTTAAGAATCCTTTGTCAAACAATTTAACAAGAAGGGCCTTTAACACTATTTAGCATAAATAAATAATCATAAGACAGAAAACCAATAACTCTTTGATTAAAATCAATCAAATAAGAATTTAAGACAAACAATCCAATGAACTAAAGAAGGCAAGAAACTTATTTAACTTCTAGTGATTTCACCTTCAAGGTTAGAAAAACATTTAAGATAGACATATAACATAGATCAAAGAAGAGGGAACTCCTAGACATCATTGATCATAGCCATAGAGGGCCTCCAAAGCAACCTTTCAAGAATGAACAAAGGGTATGATCAAAAACATAGCCTCTTCGTAAAAACCTAATTAGTGATACTTCAAAGAAAGATCTCAAGAACAATGTTTTAGTGACATAAAACAAGAAGGGATAACCATAAAAAAATATTTGATATCTACTATATTGAATCATTCATAAGATAAACAAGATTGGTTGGGTCTAGAGAGAAACTAAGAATTCGCTAAACCCGACCTAGCTAGAGGAAAACATAGAGCGTATGAAGAACATACATAGCTAAGGTGCCTTTGAAAAAACATTTATTAGTCTAAAACCTTTGTCCTAATGCAATATAGAAGGATGTAACACAATGATACATAGAGAAAACAAGAACTGAATAGAAGCACATCACCATTAACCATGCTCGTGGATCCTGCGCAAGCAAGCCTTCTCCATCATCAATCAAAACAAGCCATCCACAAATTCCACAACACCAATTTCTCTTCAATCTCCAAAAGACTATGTATTGCTCCCAAGAGTCATCAAATGCCAACATTTTATAATAAGGCCCTTATGCTCTATTTATCTAGAAAAGGAGGGAAAAAAACCTAACTAGGGTTTGAAAATGTCAAAAACACCCATAAATGTCATTTATGTCTAAGAGACCATGCAAGGCCCAAGACACAAAAATATCTCATGAAATAAATGCAAAAATAAATCCTAACACCTAACTTTGAAGTTATTTTTCCCCCAAAAAACACTAAAAATATTATTTTTCCATAAACGAGTGTCTTTTGTTCAATTTTTTTCACATTAAAGGCGTAGCGGTGAGGTCTCGGGAAGGCGTAGCGCATGCACAGGAAAACTAGGTCCACTCGTAGTCCCAAGTTTTGATGGCCTTCTTAATGTCGGAATTTGCTCCCCTAATGGCTCGTTGAAAAAACTCGTTGAGTGTACTTTCCAAAAATGCCCTTTTTTCTCTGATTGGGCTCAACTAACCTATTCAAAAGGTAAATCTCCCAAGGTTTCTCAAGGCGCAACGCTACCCCGAAAACTAGGCAAAAGGTGAAAAATGACATGTTTTTGGGCCTTTTCTGAGGGACCAAACTACTCCAAAAATGCTTTGAAAAATTGTGAGAATGTTGTAATTGAGCTAAGGATTCCAAAAATGTAAATTTTTCCTCCCCGAGGATTCCCGAGGTGAAGGCGTAGTGCCAAGGGTGTTGTGCCTTTAAGCCTAAAATTTAGCAAAAAACCAAGAATTGTCAAAAAAATTAACAAAATTGGTAGACATCTCCCTTATGGGGTTTTGGGGGATCTGTAGAGAAGCTTCAGCAAAAGAATTCCAAGGTTTTCTTGGGTCTTTTTCCTCCTTGAGTGATTTTATTTCAACAAGGGCTCCTTTGCAGCTTGGCCCTTGCAATTTGATTTTGCAATGCATAGTGCTTGGTCATCTTATTTTGGAGGTCAACCTCCCTTTTTGTATTCTTCAACTGCTTTTTTTCATTCTTATAATAATCAATGTTATACATTTCCATGCCAAGGCTTCTTTCTAGATCCCTAATTTCTGCATCATTGCTCTCGAGCAAAGCGATGTTAGTGACCATTTCCTTATCTTCATTTTCACCAGCCAAGGTCAATGAATTCGATTTTTGTTTAGTTCCATGCTTACCTTTCTTATCTTTCTTCACCTTTTTTTTTCCTTTATCTAGACGCTTTGATAGAAGTGGAAGGCATGGTCTCTTGCCTTTACGTAGTAAACACATGTCTTTCTCCTCATTTGGTATGTTGAGGCAAAAACGTTTGATTGTGGTCATTTTGGTGTCTTCATCATGGTTGCCATCTTGACTATCATTATCATTACCTTGGTTTCATTTTCTTCCTCATTTGCCTCATCTTTATTGGCATCCACCTCCATGTCTTCTTGACTCCTTTATTCATTTTGTGTTTTCATCGTTAAATGTGTCATGACTTTCATTGATGTCATCTTCTTCATTACCTTGGGTCGCTAGGTGTACAATCATTAGTATTTTCATCATTGTTTGCCTCCCTCGCTGATTTTCTGCATTGTTATTTGCACCACTATGAATCTTACCGTATTTGGCCTTGCTCTACCGAACTAGCATCACCGTCATCGTGTGGCTCACGGTTTTCACTTCCTCCATTTCCATTATGATTGCCCGTTGTCATGAATATTTTGATCGTATGCCAACATCATATTTATCATCATCGTCATGATTATTGCTCTCCTCTACATTTGCACCGTGCTTTCTGCACTTTCATTTTGCTCCTCATTGTAGCCGCTTGCCTCATCATTGTCTGTGGATATTCATTTCCACTATCGGCCTCTTCATTTTCTTCAATCGTTATCATCTCCCTCTTTCTCCGTGTTTTCTCGTTTCATTACTATCTTATTTGTCACTAAGAGCCTCACTATTTTCAATTTTATCATGGCTCCTAGTCTCATTTTCACCATTATCCCCATCACTACCTTGAGTTTCCATGCTTCTCGCTTTGTTCCCGGCTTGATTCATCATCACCCTCTTTCTCATTTTCATTTGACTCGCTTATTGTCACTCCCTTCTTGATATGACTCGGCATTGGGAGAGGGAGTGAGGAAAGAAGGTTTCCTTGAGGTGAGAGACACATGTGTGGATGATGACGCATGATCGGTGGGAGGTGAAGGAGGAGTAGGGGGGAGGGAGGATGAGATGATGAGGGAAAATTTTGCTGATGATGGGCACGTGGGTTTGTGAAGACCTCGTGAGCAATGAACACCTCCCATGATATGCCTTTTTGCTCCAACGAATGTAGCATAATCATCTTGATCAAGGAGTGATGGAAAAAAACTTTGCATTTACCGGGAGTAGCTCCTCTTTTGTAAAACATAAGACATCTTGTCAATACTCCTATGGAGGTAGTAGGTTAAATGAAGCATCTTGACCCTAGTGAAGTGCATGAGAAATATGATATGATAGCAGAGTAGAGTCTAGAGTACCTTCCCTCACAGGTAAAATATTTCATGACGACCCTCATCAAGGGCACATACCTCTCCAGCAAGTGTGAAAAAGGGAAAATAGATTTGCAACCTTCTTTGTACCTAGGTTTAAGGAATGGCTCATAGCAACTAATGTCCAAATTTTCTCTTTTGAACCATTTTTCACCAACATTAGGCATTCCAATGGCACTATAAATGGCATCCGATGACAGATTTCTCAAATTTTACCCACGGAAGATTCACTTATTTATTATGTAGGTTTGAGGATGAACAACCTAGTGAGCTCAGGGTGAATTTGCACTTGTTGGACCTTTCAAAAACTGAAACACCCTACATTTTGGAATCATGCTTTGATAATCATAGGAGAGGCTTTAAGTGCCATAGTGTCTTCGGGTTAAAACCTATTAACCTTCCCACCTCTGTAGTTTTTTTCCTCCTAGGTACTTGGCCTTCTTCATTACTAATATTCCCTCCTTCCATGCCATTTTGATTACTCAAAAGTCTTTAAACAACCCTAGCTGCAGCTTGTGAAACTTTAGTATGAGGAATGATTTGGAATGAGGGTGAAAGGCATACTTTTCAAGTGAGGGAGAGGAAGGTGTAGGTGTATGAATGAGCCCATTAATATTTGATGAAGGGTTAATCTTTCAACTCGCTGCAATTACCCTACTTCATACCCTACTTGATTGGTATATTCTTGCTTGGAGGTTTAAACAGGGGTTTAGCATGAAGATGTGGGTTTCTAATCCTTCGGGTTTGGTAAATTTCCTTCAAACATCAAATCATCAAATTTATTGGAGGACAAGGGCTAAACATCCACCTACCAGCTTTTTAATGCCTTTGAAAGTCCTTTCTTTGATGCATCTCTGGAGGAGTCTTTTTTTGTTGTTTTTTTAGCATTTATAGGTGGAGGAGCTTCTGCCAAGGCGCAACACCATCACACATATTCGAGTCCTGTCAGTGCCCAACGCGTAGCACCTACACATGTCTCTAGGTCTTCCTACCCAACCCATAGCACCCTGCATGTGATTCTGGGTGTGGAATTCCCCAGGGCGCAATGCTTCGACCACGTTCTTGGCTCCGTCGAGCTTCCCCAACACGCACCGCCCGAACGTTTTCGGGTCTATCGGGTTGTCCTAGGTGAACGGGTAGCACTTGAAAGAAGACACAGCATGTGTCCCCGAACGCGCTATGCAGCGGGCAATTTTTCACCGAAAATATCCCGAACACGCAACATCATGCACCAGTACGCGCACGCGCCGTCACGAAGCACTCGAGCGTAACTTGCTCATATGCCCAAATTTCTCCCTTGATGTTCCTAAACTATTTTTTGCAAATTCATAATGAGTTGGGTGAAGGGAAAAAAAGGGTCCTTTATATCACGAGGAAAAATAAATTTAAATTAGAGAATCCACTTTGCTAATGTTTTTGAGCTCCTTTTTCTTTTAATCGATATCCCATTGACCCTTTTTTTGTTGTAGGTGGCTAAAAATCATTTAAATGGCCCTTTCCTTTTTCTCCTTGAGTTTCACATATTAACTTTATGTTTTGAAGGGTTGTTACATGGTAATATTTTCAAATTTTCTCGTTCTTTTCATTATAACATTCAATCTGTCTTTCTTACCTTTTTCTTTCTAATCATTTTTTCTCTATTTTCTCCGTAGGTTGCTTGATATGGTGAACTTGACATCCTTCGTAATGCCTGAGGGCTTTGATGAGTTCAATTTTCTGACACCTTAGAGACAAAAAAATCTTTTTCCACTACCATGGGTTTTAAACAATGCCTTTCACCTCCTTAGGCCACTTCGATTTGCGGTACCTAAATTTATAATTCAAAATTTGTCCAGTGATACTCTTTACCTCCTTTCTCTCGTGACTGTTTGAGTCACAAGGCTTACTTTCTTTGGCTTGTCTATGTCCTTGAACATTTCTCACTTATTAGGTATTATTAAAACTGCGAAGTGGCTCTTCCCTTTATCTTTGAAGCCTTCTAACTTTATTTTCTCCTTAGGGTTTGATTCCATTCATTTTTAAATAATGAAAAAATGCTTCGAAGGATGGGTGGATAACTTGTACTTAGCCCTCAATATGTTTGGAGGATCCCGAGAAAGATTTTGGAAGCTTTTGAGGTGATTTGAGTTTTTTAGAGGAATTAGAAGCTTCTCCCTGTCGAAAGTCGCGAGCCAGCTACGAAGGCGCATGTGCTACCCTATTTCTGAAAGCACAACGCCATTTTTTGAAGGCGCAACGCTGTTTTGAAAGCGCATTGCACTTTTGGCGAGAGAATTTGGAGGCCTTCTCCAGTGTCCAAATGCTGGGCCCATATTAGCTCGTTGGAAATCATATCCTATCTACTTTGGAAATGTACCTTTTTTCCCTTGATTGGAGTTGATTTGACTCGTCAAAAAGTTGATTCTCCCAAGACTAGTTAAAAAGTGATGAATGATGGTACATAAATGCGAGTGCTAGTGTAGACAACTTTTGGATTCCTTCCTCAACTCCAAATTGAGCTCATGATAGCTCATTGGAAATATATTCTAGTATAGTTGTCATTTTATGTATCAAGCAAGTAATTTGGACATTCCGCTATGGAAAAAAATGGTTTTCCTTAATGTCACCTGCAAGTGCAACAATTCTCCCTCGACACTTGTATTTTTGACATTTCTCCCAAAAAATGATTCCGTGTAAAATATGAAGGATTTTTTTTCTTCTTGGACCTAGGGTGGAAAGAAACCTCTCTCACTTTTTCAAATTCATCTCTCGTTTGGTGAAAAACATAGTTTGAATAAAAAATGGCCCTATGAGTGACAAATGGCTTGACTCTTGGTATGCAATTCTTGGAAAATGATGGAGGCATGATGTTTATGAGTTGGTATGACTTTATTATTTCTGATATGACCTATCATATGGATCCTTTTTCTCCTATGCCTCTTTTCATAGCAAACCCTAGCTTAGTTGGGAGAGGAAATTAGGGTTTGGTGTAGGCAAAATAGGGGATTTAGGACTACCTTGTGGAGAGGGGAATGAAGGGGTTAAGGGTTTTCTAAATTCTTGGGGAAATTTTTAGGGATAGGGATAGATGTTACAGAGTAGGGGAAAGTGGAATTTCAAGGATTGAGTGAGGGGAAAGGGTCCAAAAATGGAAAAAACACATGCATAGTCTTGAAAGTGTCAAATTGTAGCAATAGGCTAGGTTTTGTAGAAAAAAATGATGAGTTTGAGGGATAGGAGTGATGGGAAGTGTTTATGAAGGTATATTAAGGATAGGGAAAGGTGTAAGAGCATCAAGATACAAGCCTTGTTGATGATTTGATCATGGAAGTCATGAAACCAAGAAAAATGCCCTAAAAAACCCTAGTCATCTACAAGCAACAAAGGTAGGTAAAAGCACACAAGAAGTATTTTAGGAGTAGTAGGCCGTACCATGGAATGGCAAGCTAGTTGAATGGTGAAAAATTTTCTATAAGGATAATGAAGGCAATGAGATTTCTCAAACTCACAATATTCTAGGAATGTTGTTTTAGAATCTAGGATAAATATTTAGTCATCTACAAATAGCAAAAATTACTGATGACTACATGTATGTGATACAAATACATGATAATAGATAGAGATGTGATTCAAGGAAATCCTAGGAACAGGAACCAATCAACGATGCAGAAAGCACAACTCTTATATCCCAACTCGATCTTGATTGAGACAAACTCTCTCAATAAAAGAATAAGATTTAAGTCATCAGTGTAACTTTCCCACAACATCAATATCCTACTATACCTCAAACATGGAAATAAATAAATAACATCACAATTCTTCGCATGAAAAATACAAATATTATACCATATTGTGACAACAATTAGTTAGTCTCTACCCAACAAGCATCGAAGATCTTTAGTGTTGCGCTTATTATACTATACCCAATGGATTTTGGTTGTAGGATCCCGAGGAGGAATTTAGCTTTAGATATTGTGTTCGAGATATTTCCAAATGGATTGAGGTGATGTCGATCCATTTGGAAATCAAATTTGATTCTGAGCACAAAATTTAGAGGTGGCTTCTGCTCCATCAAGTGTCGAGCTACCAAAAGTAAAATTCATAAAGAAGATATATTGTATGACAAATGTTTCTTTTTTTGTGTGTGGAAATGAGGAATAGGTCAAGCATATATTTTGGAGATGTTGATTGATCTTTTTAGGCATGGTTTATGGTTGAATTTTCAATCCTTTCAAAACCCTAGTTTTGTGGAAAAGGCCTCTTTTGGATTACATTGAAAAGGGTTTTTGGGATAGCTACAAATCCCTATCGCATTTAATACTATTGATTAATATTTGTTGTCTATGGAAGCATCCATGTAAAGTTACTTTTCAGATGACCCTCTGTATTTTAACGTAGGGAGCTAAGGAGCTTAAAGAAGTCAACGAATTTTCTCATGAGAGCCAAAATTAGTGTTTTGATGTTGATTTCTTATCTTGGCCATAAGATCATATGCTTTCTTAGGTTATTTTAGGGCGTGGATTTTCCCACGTATCGCTATTCATGTGATGTAATTCTTCTGCTTCCATGATATACTAATTTCATCTTGAAATAGTACATACAACATGTTTTTTAGTAGTGTGCAAACACCTTCACACCCACCTTTGAAGACATTAACAAAACATTTTAGGGGACCTCAAAGTACATGTTAAATCCTACTATGAATGGTATTTGAAGTCAGAGTCCATCTTCTTGTCTAGAGTGTCCCACCCATCGCTAAGAGTTTTGCACCAATTTTCCCGAATAAGGTTTCATATTTAAATTCACCCTAGTAGGTTACATATGCACCTAAAGAGAATTATTTATATTAGATACGACTTATATAATTTTGGATTTATAAGATTCCAACGTCATTTTAAGGGATAACAAGTAAAAAATGTTTAATATCTCTCACTTACTATGTAGCACTCATGTTTTTGTATACAAAAATTTATGTCAATTTCTTTTCTAGATGAATGGAAACAAGTGCATAATCAATGGGCACATGACACAAAAATTTTGATGTTCCACATAAACTAAGTCAATGGGGGACCATATGTTATCACAAATAAAAAAACATAATAATACAAATATCTAAACATATATAAATTAACACAATCACTTAAATATATTCAAGACATTCTACTTCTAAAACACTACTAACTATAATAGTTGTATGAAGAACCTTTTAGAATACAAAAGATAGTTCCTTATGTGAAAGACAAAAATGAGTCCAAGACACATTAGAGCTAAATGTGTAAAGTGGAAGAATATATATATATATATATATATATATATATATACGTAATAATAATAATAATAAAATAAAAAGAAAAAACCTTCAATTGTCTCACGTTTGATGACGCGAGATAGTGCAATCCATGTTTGAATGGACCATCCCATAGAGTGAAATTAACTCTACCAAAAACAAGCCACACAATGCATCCCCGACTACTTGATCGACCAAACTATTGATGGCAATCTTTGAACGAACCCTCCTCACGATATGAGTCATGAAGATAAATTCAAAGAAGTGTATTGAATGAAAAATACTCATATTATCACATTCTTATTTACTAGAATAAATACTAGAAATATTTCAATTACCGGCGCCCATTTACAATAAAACAAACTAGTTGATGAGGAAGAAGTATTTTTCATCGAATTCTTTCAACTATAGTAAGAATTCCTTAGAAAAAATAAATAAATAAATTAGTTCCATGTCCATTTGCTTCAAAGTATATACCAATATCATATTCAATAGCCTTATCATGTAAGGTACTTCACTCTAGTGGAAGTGAACACAACTTCCAAACCAATTTCCCTCAAGTACCTTCTTGAACCTTCATTAGCATAAACAATGTGTACAATTCCTAATGTAAGGGATTGAAACTCTTCATTGAAAGGATTCCGAGCTAATCTTATCATGCTAAAATTTATACCTTTTCTTGGTTATATATAGAATCTAATTGTTTCTTGATGAAAAATGGAAAAAAGATTCTACATTTTCTCACAATAAATTACCTCAACACCTTTTTCTCCTAGGGATGAGATATAGAAATAAACTAGTTTATCCGCATGCTTGCTCACCTTTTCAAAATTTTACATAGTAGTTACTATGTAATAGAAAAACATAAGAAAAAGAAAAACAAGTACTAGCTTCCATTATAGTAAAATCACGTAGAGTACAAGAAAATCACCTTCTTCCAACATCATCCCCTCAAATTCACCGTAGTGACCTTCTCCTTTTGCACAAAATCAGCCCCAACATTAGGATTGAGTCCTCCCTCACCTTCCCTATTAGGTCCCGATATTCACTCTCGACATCCTCCAAAAAATTGTTGTAATTTATACCACTTTTTGGCTCCTACTCCATTTATTCCATATACCACCACTCCTTTAATATGAGGTCTCCACTCCGCACTCTAGGTCGAGTCTCCAAGCAATGATCCATACTCTTTTATGGTATTAAAGAGGTTGATGTTTCTTCCCCAAGGAATCAAGTTGCACTTAAGTGAATGGTTGTGATTTCACCACCCTCGCTAGCTAAGTTCATCACTTCCTTGGAGTACAAATTGTTCTAGATTTTGGACTCGAGAAACGGAGGTAAGAAAGAATGAGTTTATCTAGGTTGAGGAGGATTGAAAACAATTTATTGTTGGTTGTGTATATTCCCTTCAAGATGGATGCTTTGTGCCCGGGATAGCGTATTTATTTCCATTCATGGTGTCCTCTAAGGTATTAAACGTGGGCATTCTCCTATCAATCCTTGACCGCAGTGCATTACTAGTCATTATTCTTCTTAAGGGATCGAAATTCCACCAATGAAAAATTGTGCTTTACTGTTGTGGATGAGTATTGAAAAGTTCACTTGTTTCATTACCGTAGTTGATCCCAGTGCAAGCCGTGTTTTGGGAATTCCCGTGGAAGATATATCGAGTTATATCTTTCAAGTGCACTATATTTTCCTATCATATTTGAAGACGTATTAGTGAAGGCTTGTCACATATTTTCTAGGTCTACAATATAATGGTTTTTGGTGATAATGTACTACCCAATCTATCTTGTGATTATGTATGACAATAATTTACTTGTTTTCTCTAATTTAAAATACATGATACAAGTTGCTTTAGTATGAAGTATGGTTTCCATTTTTCTCCACAATGTATCGTATATGAACAGTAGGAAAATTAAACTCATTTCAACATCGCAATTTCATGGAGTGTTTGAAAAAAATACTACATAGAAAAGATCACACTAAAATCACTACCATTTTAAGCATTTCTGAAGCTTGGGAACATTACAATGGTATCATAGCATGACTCTCGCAAGCTATGGGTGATATTAAGGATGAAAATTCGGGGGCAAAAAACTAAGGTCAAGGAAAAATTCTTTCAAGTTAGAAATTTGAAGATTACAACCAATATTTCACTAATATGTTAAAACAATTGGAAATGTGGGTATAATTGAATATGGAAAATAAAAATGAAAATAATTAAAAATACGATGACTTGAAGCAAATTGATACCGCACTAGTAGAGTATAAGATACGATAAGGAGTCTTTGAGAAATCCATATAAAGGGAGCCAAAGGGTGAGTGATAATTCAGATGGTGGTAGGGAAAAGTTATCAATTTATGTTAGCAAGTGCATAAGTTTCCAAATCAGGCTTAGGAGAAACATATGGACCTTTTTCAAGTGAATTCCTAGTTGGTAAGGCCCTCAAAAGGTTGCCTCACAAAAAAGGGTCAACTATCCACTAAGTCCGATGATGTCATGAAGGGAGGTGCTTTCCATGTTAATGATTCAACAAAATATGGACACAAAACATGGGAAGATGGCTCGAAGAATCTTGATGGTATCATTCCTATTCGCAGGACTCCACTCCACTCAATAAATGTTTAATATAAGAAGATTTTGATATAAAAATATGGTTTAGTTTTCTAGATCTTGCATACTGCCATAAGAAGTTTTTTAATGATGATGAGATGCAATCATTATGATCTTATTCAGATCCCTCGCCAATTCTATGGAATATTCCTTCTCATATGCATTTATGAAAGGAGTGAGGCAAGTGCTAGACCAAAGGTCATTGGATACCTATTCTATAAATTTCGTCATGGAATCACTAGGGAAAAGAGAAATTATATCATATATTCTAATTGACTCAAAGACATACATACCCGGGAATATCCCTACCTCGAAAAATCAACCTAAGGTGCCAACCGCATGTTTCATGAAGGGAATACCAAGGAATATTATGTGGTACTTGGAATAGGAATTGGAGGACCTCGTGTTGAGAGCCTTATAGATAGATATGGGCAAGATTTTTGGGTTTCTGGAAATCATGAATTACCCGAGGAGCAAGACACTCAAAATGTGAAATCAATGGCTATAACTTTTATTCCAAGGCCATGTCTATTTTTTGCTTTTCATCCACCGGACCCCAGCCAATCCTCTTTCTCAGGTTTTCGATACTTTAGGTGAGTATTTTCCATGTTTTTCTTATGAATCCTTGGATTTAAAAGATCCATTTATACATAGCTAGTTGGATATGTTGAAAAGTGTAATCTAGGTTCGATCGTCATAATCACTTGTAATTATGAATTTACATAATGAAGAAGACAAATATAATAAAATTTATTTTGTAATGCTTGCCTCATGGGTTTCATGGGCAAGGATATTTTATTATAAGTCAAAGATTTCTTATTGATGTATTTAGGGGTTTGTCATCTTGCCATAAATATATAATTTAGAGTCATGTATATGAAGTGTTGTTACACTTGTAAAGGGAAAAATTATTGATGTAATTGTATGCTCCAAGACCTTGTCAAATATGCTCCAAAAGTAGGCTCAAATACCATGAAAAAGTATCCTTAATCATGTCGGCCTATACCCAGATAATCATGTCGGCCTAATGTAATGAGACGATACCTATATATAGGAATTTAATCTCATTATTGAGATATGTATTTAGAGAAGTCTGAAATCACATAAAGGAAAAGGTTTGCAATCGGATGCATGAGAGGAGAATACAATACAACGAGGAGAAAAGTTTATCTGAGTGAAGGAAGAGAGATCCTTTGGATATCCATCTTGGGATAGCAATTTGGGACTCTGCTTTGGGTCACACATCTAAATTGCAGTAAAGCGTCTTGAGAGGAAAAATATAAGGACCTTGCAAGGAGTGCAGAGGAGAAGATAACTCTGTGTCTCTTACCTAGTTAATATATCTTGGATATCTTAGAAGTATACAAAGTATAGAAGAGGCTCAGCAATCAAGCAGTGAGACTCACTTTTGGATCGCCTTATTTGGAAAGATACTAGGGCATATACAGCATCGTGGAGGATAATGCATCACAACTAAGAAAGAATTCCTGACTAGGGCAACAAGGTTACTAGAGGTAAGCCAAGGAGGATTTTCTAGGTGACCAAGGCTATATTAAGGAAGAAAGAATAGAAGGATAGGGACCCGAGACTCTCTAGGGCTAGTGCAAGACAGCGTGTAAAAAGAAGTTAATCATAAGGAGCCTAGAAGCGGCGTGACAAGGGTCTTGAGGCATACTAGTGTCAAGGGCATGTGTCATGGTAATGGTACTAGTCAATTCAAGATCTATAAGAAGAAATACTTTCGAGTTCTCCTCTAGAATAGGGTGAGGGTTTTGGCCCTTGCTCGCAAGCCTAAACATTTTGTCTCTTGGGCATTTGATAATTTACTTGATTAAGAACGTAATAATATAACGAAGATAGAGATCTGAAATTGAAAGAAGCATAAAGAAGTCACAAGTAATTATCATTAAAGGGAAATTTTAATAAAAGCCTTAATTTACCAACATGGTATCGAGCTAAGGTGTTGAAGATAAGAAAGGGTAGTTTAGCAAGAAGGCACAAGGTTCAAATTTCCGTGAAGACATCAAAGATCAATTTTCAAGAAGACGTCAATACTAAAGGAGGATCTACTTGATCTCTAGATCTAAGAATGTCTTTGTTCATTCAAGAAGGAGCAAGCTTTGCTAAAGAAGTTAGGAAATCCCTTAAGACATGTGAAGAATATCAAAGACCTACTCAAAGAACTTTTACATCAAGGTCCTTTAAAAGGGAAAAGAAATAGTAAAATAGGTGATATTTATCTTCAAGGAATATAAAGCTATCTCATGATTGAATCAAGTCAACATTATTGGAGACTTTATCAAATCATGATTTTGTTGAAGTTGTCATCAAGCCATCCTTGATCATCATCAGTAAACAAGGAAGTTGGTAGAAGAAGAAAATAATGTACTCAAGTAAGTATATTTATGAATTCATATGAATATATCACAATGTTTATAAGTAAAGAAAGCAACAAATTGAGTTGAGTTAAAACTTTCTTGCTTGGAAGAAAAGGACAAATCTAAATCTCCTTGAGAATGAAGTCATTGACTATATAAAAGGGTTAGAAACTAGACATTCAAAATAATATACACAATCACATATACAAATACATGAATGGAGACATAAGAACCCATAGGATTCTTATAGAATCCATAAAGGACTATCTCATCCCTATGTATCAAAACTAGAACTTTGAAAATAGATATAGGACAATTTGGTGGAGCTTTTCTCAGAGTGAGTACTTTAGGGGGAAGTAATATCTTTGAGATAAGAATTCACTAGCACATTTGGCGCCAATTTTTACGTGCCAAATTCGTCGCTATTCCAACACATAGGCATCGCAAGAGCGACAAGTAAGGGGAGCGGGGAAAACGTGGTTAGCCATTACGCCGCAATTCCGACACTTCAATAAAGCGTTGGAAGAGCAACACTTATTTCAACGTTTCGAGACTTCCGTCACTCTTTCCGGGACGCTCGTCAAATCGTCGTTATTCTCGACGTTTTGTAAGAGTTGGTCTTCCGAGACTACTACAACCGTACGATATTCCAAATGATACCGAACCGTCGCATTTTTACGCTTATAAGGTTTTCACGCAAACTTCGCAGAAATGCCACGTTATGTGCCAAATGTCGCAAGATCGACACAAATGTAAACAACATCGCATTCGACGTTTGGTTGAAATGCAGCAAATGACGATAAATATGTTGATACCGTTGCATCTCGGAAATGTGTGCCAAATGTCGCAAACCCGATGAAAAGGTAAGGCCACACTTCCGACGCTTTATGAGGCATTGTTGTTCCGACTAAATGGTAAAAATATTTATAAAAAAAGACGCCGCTCTTCCAACGTCTAAAAACGCCGCTTTTCCGATGACATAGTAAAAATATTTTTTAAAAAAGGAACGTCACTTTTCCGACATTTGGAAACATCGATTTTCCGACAACACAAGAAAAATATTTTTTAAAAAAAGGAACGCCATTCTTCTCGAGTGCTTATGAAGTTGCGTCATTCCAACGCACTGCTAAAAATATTTTTAAAAAATTGAAAGCAATCTGAAGAGCGACCACGAAAGTACGAATGGAATGCTCTCTTTCAAATTTCTTTGTTCCTCAACTTTCTTCCAATTCAATTGTTGGCAATTACAAGAAATTGAAATAAGGAAAAGTTGCAGTTAGTTTATGTAGATTAATCAATAGAAGCAACTAGTAAGGATCAATAGTTCTCACTCTAAGACAAGGTCTAAACATAGATGGCGTTACATATCGCGGTAGAGATCCATTGGTAGGTTTTCAAGAAGATATTTCTCATCAACTCCATCAGTCATGCAACCCACTTCTACCGATCATATCAGTCGGATTCACTCACTTCAGATCTAAAGGTAGTGGCAGGTGCTACATCCATTCCCTTAGTATCCATCTCATTGATTCTCCATTGTTCCAAACTCTTGATTGTTATTGATTGTAGATAGTGTCTACAAAAAGTTGAACATTCTATTCGGATTATCCAAAATTTCTAGAACTAAATTTTAAACATTGCATGTCTTCTTTTTCGTTGGATGTTTAGAGTCATGAATTAGAACTTAAAAACTTGATTATGAATTATATATCCTTTTTGAAAAATGCTCCTAGAAAGTTAAACAAAGAAAAACTCAAATCATGTCTTAGAATCAAGTCTTCAAGGTGCATAAAGTGTGTTTTGGTTTTATATAACCTATTAAAGTAAACATAATCCTTGAGAAATTTTTTAGAAAATAGGGAGCCCAGAAAAATTATTAGTCGTATCAAGCAAAGTCATTCGATTTGGAATTGTGCAAGTTATTTAGTCAACATAGTATCCGCATAATGGTAAGAAGAGAACTAATCCAACAATTTTTCATTAAATTCTCGCGGTCTCTCTCCCAGATGACGAAACCATTGCCAAAATATACTACCTCGAGAGGGATATAATAGTCTATCCTTTGCAACTACTATAACTCTGAAATACATAAAACATAACTATAAGCAATTTTATCAACTACAATCTACTAATTATATACTCCAAGAAAATGATAACGGAAACCATAAGGAAGTAGGCATTTAAAACACTCATCGATCTCAGGTGGGGAAGTTCAAAATAGATCCTGTCAACATGGTATCAGCGTTGTCGAGCCGTGCTTTGAGGTTTAGGGGTTGGAGTTGAAATACCCAGGTCTAATATCATCGCGAAGTCATGATACCATCCTCCCGATAACCATGTACAAATAGCCTGTTTTCCATTAATAGCCATCACGAAGTCAGAGAATCCGTCCTCGAGCTGCAGCAAAGTTGTTCCCAGGTGGGCATTGGACTCTGAAAGCACATAAAGCACAAATAGGATTTCCTTTCTAAATATGCCATTGATGTAATCTCCTACATTAAAAAGGTGCCTTTGAAGAGACCTGGCTTACAACTTCACCAATTGAGTCCGAGCAAAAATCGATCGCGCCTCCTAAAGTTGGAATTTTGAGGCACTACACCAGAGACAGAACGGAAGTCCAATACGTGATTTCGCATCTTGGGTCCATGTAAGACCTACTCATCCCTTCCATTTACGAGAACTTGTCCACAGCACACAAAAGTCAGATTGATTACACATTCACATTTTTAAGATATGACGTGAGCGCTAGTGAATATTTCGACTCGTCCATTCAAAGTTTCAACATGCAAAGCTCTTTCACAATACACCGCTACACACTCACAGCTATAATAGTTTAGGTGTTCTTTCGCAAGTTCATGAGGGTTTCACCCTGTCAAAAGTCATTTGGTTTATATGTATCCTGCAGGTATGAAATCTACAAATACGTTCAAACTTCTATGTGAAGGATTCAGAGAATCGAAGAAACTCGTTTTCTTCGTTTGAAAGATCTGGTCGATAATCGATCCATACTTGTCGCCAGAGCGGAAATAGAGGGTTTCAAGCGAACTAAATTCAACACTATAAAACGAGTGAGGATCCGGCTTCAAACGTGATTTAAATGAACATTTGAAGGACGAGCGGCTTTTCGAGAAACCACTACTATCTGTCGCACAAATTTTGGCGTGCGGGTGGTTTTTTCATTTTGAACGTGATCATTTTCCAAATTATGACATGTCACATTGGTAAAACCACAAATCACGTTGCTTTGAGGTGGCCAAAGTATAGGGCTAAATTCTTATGCGATAGCCCTGCGGTTAGATTCACAGGGGAGATTCGAGCGATGTTCGCGTACGGGAGTCGTGTCACCAGGCTTTAAAACCAAAAGTATGGACCCGATAATTTATGCAACTTAAGATCTTTGTCAAAAGGTTTGAAGTCCAAAACGGTGATTCCAAAAGGGTTTTATTATTGTTTCCGAATATTTGAATACTTTATTTTCAATAGAGTTTTATTAATAATAGTTGGAGGTTCTAAAGATACACTTCCGAAAAGGATTTCCACTGGTTAATGTGCATTACTAATGTTATCGAAGCTGAAAGGTTTCGAAGGTTTAATACTATTTTTAAAGTGAATTATTATGTTATGAAAGGAGAAAGGGACATTTAGCTTCCGGATGTGCATTTTCATCAGTTTTCCATCAAACAAATTCCATTTCGGTATTTTCAATTTCTCCAGTCCATGTAAATCATTTCATCTATGCGTTCCTAACGAGTTTGTTTTCCAATGTTTTTTATATTATTTATAAATATATAGATATAGATAAATATTCCTTCAAAGATGATCCATCTACTTTCAATTCTGTTCATTCTTGCCTTCTCAAGGATGGCATTTGACACCTGTGTGATATACTCTCTTTTGGCGTTGCATAATCATGATTTTCGGTTTACTCAAAGTGAGATAAAGTAGGGGTTCTCAACGTATGACATATCTTTGGTAATTAAAAATATAACTTATTTTCAATAACAAATAAGCCCACATATGATACATTGAAAGGTGGAAAAGGTTGAAACACCATTTTGAAATGTGATTAGAACTCGGGGAACTCTGCATGCGATAAAGACATTTTTAAACGCACAAGACAAGAAGGTCCAGTAAAGGCTCATGGTATGCGAGATAAAAAATGGATGGCCGCGAAGATGAATTGACTTTTGGATAGCGGATGCGATTTAAAAATCATATCGAGCGAGGGAGTTGGAATTTGACAATCACCCCTAGATATCTAGCTAAACTTGCGACGAAATGCGAAATATCACATTTCCATTCATAATATTCCAACGTTTTAAAAAGTCGAGCCTCTGCAAAGTTAGTGCTGCGAAGAGGCCCATATTTTCAAGACAACACTTAACCTATCTTCGAAAGTCAACATTGCACCCTAAAACTATTATAAAAGTCTAAATCAAAATCAATGGGTTGAAGATCTTCAAAATTAGAGCAATTTCAAGCATAAATTGTAAATAAAAAAACACAAAGGAGAGAGCCATCATGGCATCACTGTCTGCCCATATCCGCAAGCCTTATTTCTCTTCTCATCTCGTAATATAGTGCATAGATATTGTTTACAAATGGAAAATTTAGACACAGAATATCTTGCTCATCACAAACTTCAGCTCATAGGCTATCTTATCCCAGAATTCCCATACAAACATGGATATTGCCCCCAAGTCTCACTTTGATGGAAAATCCAAGGATGAGCAGCTGCTAGCATGAGCGAAGGAATCATCCTAGAAACCAAAACACCCACATCAGAAAGACCGACCTTCAAAGTTTTAGACGAGAAGACCAAATAGAAAAGAAGAACCTCGCCTACAAAGAAAACGTGGCGCTTGAGGTAGATAATGTCTCATGGCAAGATGTTGGGGGAAAGGAGTTGGCTCCCTCATCCGACGCCTTTGATAAAAATATTTAAAAATGATTAAATATACCCCTCGACCTCCTTATTTTTGGATGTTGATTCTTTTTACGAATGATGTAACTATGGTTATAACATTTGTGTTGTCATTTTGGATTTGAAGGTGATGGACCTAATTCGCTTTCGGTTAGTAGCTCTCAATTATCTTGGCCTAATAATGTTTTTAAGAGTGCTTCAAGCTCTTTCCAAATCACCATCTTTATCAACCTAAAAATATAAAATGATCGAGATAGAAGACATAATTGCATAGATAATAGAGAAGAAGGAAGAATGAATCGTTCACTTCAAATGAAATCCTCTCTCTCGAGGTTTTTCCTCCCTCTATGAATTACATAACTGGACTTGCTTAACTTTGATACTTTGCTTTCTTTACTTTGGAAAACAAGACCCTATCCTCGATATGATCCTCGTCGTACCCTGGCTTTTTTGCACTTGGTTTGCACCTTTTAGCTCTTTGGAGGTCTCGGTGCATTCTAGACACCTGTAGATATATAACCTAGTAAAAATCGCATGCAAAACCCATTCCATTTCAAATTTTAAACATGCAAACTCTTTCGCAGCACCTGCCACACAATCACAACTATAATATTTGGGTATACTATGTCTAGTAAAACAAGTGCACAATAAAAATTTCCATCGACCTAAAGGAGTAATTGACACATGAACCCTTCAAAGTCCATAAAAAAATTGTATGACTAGTGCATATGTTGTGAACACATTGGATTCAATCATGCCAAAAGTATGGATTGAAAAATACTCCAACTCTTGAGATTTTTTGAAAATAAAAAGAACTATTCTTATTGTAGCGCTTCAATTTTATGGGCACATTTCCTATTCCTACCTCCGAAACTATGCATATGTGTGTACTGTGCCTTTCACTATTTATCCTGGATAAACATGTGTGTAGGCTTGTATACATGTCTGTTATGCCTTGGGGGTATGTTACCTCTTGAACCTACACTCATGCTCTCTATATTATCTCTTTTAATTCCATGCATGTCAAATTCCTTGTTACAAACTACCTCAAAATTTGTGTTTGTCTCAAAGTCACAGATAGCTTTCTTAGTATGGATGCGACACTATATATTCTTGGGTGTGACTAGAACTTAACTATGAAAAAATAAATGGGAGTAATCCTTTCCCACAGCAAACGAAGAAAACACCCTGCACATTCCATCTATCACTAGTTGAGATCTCCCACTCAGATCATTCTTTGACAAACATCTTGTAGGCCCTATATTTAATCATGATTTATTTTATTCGATTAAGGGAGCGTCCTATTGTCCATATGGAGCACGACCAACACTTCTGCATGCAATGGGAAGCAAGATGGAAGATTTATTTTTGGTTTTTGGGTTTAAGTATAACACACAAGCACAAAATCTTAAAAAGAACATGACTAATCACAATAAGCCAAAAAACACGTACATGAGACATTAATGTTTGCATAATGGGTGCAACACATCTATATTATGATAAGAGAAGAGCATACAAATGATAATTCCTACTGATAAAAAATGATAGATTTAAGAAAATATAGATGCGGAAAATATGATCGCATGTTCATTTGCTTTTCAAATACTAGTGAACACTTCTATAATTGTTGAACACTTCTATAAGTCTAGGATTCATTGCTATGCCAAAGAACTCGACCTCATTTTTTAACACATTTTCAGGTGGAGTCCCTAGAGAACACATGATGCGGTAAAACTCACAAACGAGTGCAAAATACCAGTCAGGCAAATCCCAATCACACATTAGGAATCTCCCAACAAGAATGCACTCCACGGCACATTCTCGACTGAATGTTTTTCCAGCCCAGGGTGCACCTCGCCTGCCAAGACCCTAAAAAGGGCAGGTCCTAAAAAATGCTTTCTTTATTTCGCCTTTGGAAAGGAGAGGAAAAGACCTACCTAAAGGTCCACTCTTTGTCGAAACAAGCTTTTGCAAGGAGAGCACAGATTATTTGAAGCACAGTATGTGAAAGGCTAGTTTCCTTTTTCCATTCTTATTGAACTCTGAGATATCCATCCTCATCATTCTTCATGTAGTGCATGCAAAAAATCAAATATTTTTATCAACATAGATGCATACAAGTTTTTTAGATTTTGACAAGACAATAAGCCCATGCATACACCTTGTCACTATCGACGTAAAATCATGTTGAATACGTACACCTTCGAAAAAGGATACCATTTGGAGACAATGCCACATGTCTCTTTTTCTATCGCTAGGCTTTCCTAAAGATTAAAATCCTAACATATTATGTAAATCGAAACGGACTACATGTTACGAAATAGATTAATAAATCAGTAGGGGTCATTATACGCGTGTAATTTATTGCAGGTCGTCAAATAACCTTTGGGAAAGTTATAAAATTCATATGGAAAGATATTAATTTGCATATCAATAATTACATCATATAAGTGATGCAAACTTAGTTGCGTAAAAACCCACATATCTCACATATTAATGCATATATTAAAATGCATGTGCTCTAAAAACTAATGGAAATTGTTATCCGAGATATTTTTTTTCACATAATTATGATTATAAATCATAATTAAAATACACAATTCATTAGAATTCGATCTATATGAATTCTACTTTGGTTAACAACCAAAAGCGTAACATATATTCGGGCCCACGACTTTGTCTTTATATTGACGGTCAATGCATCCGTTCCGGACTCCTAACTCAACTTAACGTAAGATATAATAACATTATAACTTAGCATTTTTCCACTTTATTACTCTTCACATACACCTGTGCTCATCCATTTCCTTTACACACAACCAATAAAATCATATACGGAACCACAAAATTTATTAACTCACCTTTAATCCATATATGTCACCGTCCTTCATCCAATGGCAATCACATACTCTTGCCTGCAAATGCACATAATCCAACACGTATATCGCATATGAAATATCACGATGGTTAAAGGTTTCAAAACCTCATGCGAAATAGGCGGTGTCACAAAGTGCTACATGTCAATACCTAAGCAATATAGCATTCATACAAGAGATGCACTTACCATCTTACACCCATCGCGAAACCCCATTTGTCAAAGCCTCGCCCATCATTTCATTTCACCTTTTCTCATGGTTTCTTTACGGAGAAATCAAGTTCCGAAAATAGAGATTCAATTCCTCTCGGTTTGCTTCGTCGATTTCAAACCCATGATTTCACTTCTTTAATTTACCGGATTTTGGCATTCCCGACCCAGAAGTCACGCAGTTCTTGTACTAACACGACAATGCTCTCAAAATTAACCATACCTGCGAAAATGTTTCAAATACACGATAGATGCGGAATTTTCAAGGAAGGCATACACACCGAGCTCCATTATGTGATCCCGATTAACGGATATTTCCCTTCTGTTACTCTACCAAAGGATTCTTCAAGAACAATTAAATCCTCTTCCTTAATAACTCTCAATTCTTTCATTGTCACGAGGTTTAATTACAAAGCCATTCAACGCATAATTCTGAGATTAATTAAATCAAATCCGCCATCAGATTTCTAGCATAGCTGTATCGATTTTTCATAGTTGAGAAAAATAGCTCATTCCACGATTTATCATTCCTTTAAATACGAAATTGTCATCTTTATCAAGCATCGTTTGAAGGCAAAATAAAAGGAACCATACACCACAGTAAATCACTAACAAGAATCGACGTGAGATTTCATCACTTCAAAATATTTGACCATTTACGTATACATTACCCAAGTACGGAGGATTGATTTTGAATGCAGCCATTCCCCTTTGATTCCATACACATTTTCAATATTTTCACTTTCTCGACTAAAAATTCTTTTATCTATGTTCACTATCAGCGTGTTTCCAATGTTATTTATATTATTTATAGATATATAGATATAGATAAATGTCCTTCAAAGCATTGATCTATTCAAATTTTCTATATGTTCATTTCACCTTTCTCAAGGATGGCATTTGACAATGGTATGCCTCTTTAGCGAGTGCATAATCATGATTTTTTGGTTACTCAAAGTAGAAAAAGTGAGGGGTTCTTAGCTATGACATATCTTTAGTCAATAAAAATATAACTTATTTTCACTAACAAATAAGCCCACATATGATACATTGAAATATGGAAAGGTTGAAACACCATTTTGAAATGTGATTAGAACTCACGAACTAGGATGCAATAAGACATTTTAAAATGCACAATACAAGAAGGTCCCGGAAAGGCTCACGCTATGCATAAAAAATGGATGGCTACAAGATGAATTGACTTTGATAGCCACGTGCCAGTGCAAAATTCATATCGAGCAGACGAGGCTTGGAATTTGACAATCACCCTTTAGATATCTAGCTAAAAATTTGATGACGAGTGGTGCAATTATCACGTGCCATTCATAATATTCCGAAGTGTTTAAAAAGTCACGTTTGCAAAGTCGCCTAAAAAGAGGCCCATTTTTTCAAGACAACACTTAACCCTATCTCGAAAAGTCACCGTGCCCTAAAAACTGCTATAAAATTCTACATCAAAATCAATGGGTTTGAAGATCTCTTTAAAAATTAGAGAAAATTTCAAGCATAAATTGTAAATAAAAAAAGCAAAAGGAGAGAGTCACTTCATGGCATCAGGTGCCCCTACGCAGCCACCTGCTTTCTCTCCTTGTCTTCTAATATATGTATAGATATTGTTTACAAAGTGCAAAATTTGAGACAAGAATATCTTGCTCACATAAACTTCAAATTCATAAGCTATCTTACTCCGATTATACAAACATGGATATTGCAAGTCTAACTTTGATGGAAAATCGAGGATAGCCCTCGGCTCTAGCGGCGGAAGGAATCATCCACGAAAACCAAAACACCCACATTGTAGCACAGACCTTCAGGGCTCTTGCAAATGAGAAGACCAAATAAAAGCGTAGCTCGTCCGTAAACGAAAACGGTGCTTGAGGTGAGAGTAATGTCTTTGGTAAGATGTTGAAGCAAGGGTTAGCTCCTCCCCGCTGACTTATACCACGCTTGTGTGAGTGAGACTGTGTAAGGGCCGGTGCCAGTGATACTGTCGAGCCTGACCTATACCAAAATGGTAAAGGCAGAAAATAAGCCCAAATGTCTACACTTATAGTGCACTGGCTCTATTGATTTTGCGAGGAAGGCAACCTGAAGAGGCTGAAATGTTCATTGATAAAATGAAGGAGAAAGGCTCACGCTAACCAAGTAACATACATATCATTGATCGATGGCAACGTCAAATCCTTTTGCAAGGTGAGATACATGCTTTTGATCTGTTAAAGATGAGATGATAAATGAAGGATGCCAACCTCAATTGTACGAACTTGTTGTGAGCTTAATGAATGGTATAGTTCGGAAAACAAGATACAAAAGAGACGCACTTGATTCCCGATGAGGATACAGGTGAGGGTAGTTCGGGATCCACGATAACTTGGATGAAATTCATGACCCGGATGGAAATGCCACTCCAAAATAAAGAGTGTTCTTGCATTTAAGCTTCTTTAAAAAAATGATGGAGAAGCATGTATGTCACCTCACCGTAGATACTTATGGTGCCTCCTAGTGCAAGTGTAATTATGCAAATCGCGCATACTCTGAGAGTAGACCAGGCTGATAAAAAATGGCATGTTAGAGGAGAGGCTCATGTCCCAATGTGAGCAATTTATACAACTCTTATTAATGGGCATCGCACACGAAAGCTGCACTATCTGTGCTACGGAGCTTTTGGATAGAATGTTTTGAAAATGGTTATGAACCATAACTATCTTTGTACAATTATGTGATTCCGCTTGGACTTTGCAACAGAAAGGCGAAAGGTGCAAGAAGACGGAAAGGTTGTTTTGAAAAATGCACATGAAAATCGGACATAACCCCGACGAAAGAGGATGTGGACAATGCTAATTGATGGCCTTCTCAGAGGATAAGTTCATTGGCAAGTTATGAATACAAATGATCAGCTTGTATGTCGTTGTTATTTTTTGCAAGAGTGAAGCATAGAAGTGAGCTTTCTTTGTAGGCTGATTTTCTTGTAGAGAGGGTCAATTTTCATGGGACTACTTTGATTGCTCTGCATTTCACGGAGGAGGATTCTTTTCAGTGCTAAATACGAGAAAAGAAGGCATCGCTCCTGCTTAATTTGCATGCTGACAAGAGGCGATGCCTTTAAAGGCTAGTCGTTGCCTTGTTTTTGTTCCTAGAGTGGTACCGTTTTGTTGGGAAATACATAATGTAAAACGTGTGTTTGTAAACGCGAGGCTTTGTTAAGCGATGAGACAATAGTATGAACCAACATTCAAATACACATTACTAGTTGTTATAACATGAAGATATCCATATTTTGATGCACGGCCATAGTTATGTGTGGATGACATGAAATCAGGTTTTTATTGTGAAGATTGCACGTGGAGAGGTCTCTTTTCACCTAAGTTTTGGACCAACCACCGAAAGGAAAGGAATGAATATTAACGGATACTAGCATTGCGTTGTTTTCCAAAGTATATGGCATTGTTGTTGTTTGTGTTAAAGTCGCGCCTAGAACACCGAAATTAAAACCTAGTAGATTTATAAGCCGATATAGTGAACAGAGCACAGCACTACGTTCAAAATTTGCACACATCGACAACCCGACCAAAACTACCAATTGGAGACATGGATGGATGGTACACTGAGGTTGGCCGGGATTAGAGCGAGCTATGAATCATGGAATGCATATGCAAATGCTCTAAATGCTCGTCGGAATTTGATTAGCGGCGGAGAGGACAAGCTTCTCTAGAGTTCCTCTCCTTTTGGTGAATATGTCCGAGCTTAGATACATCACGGTGATTGCGTTCGATTCCCTGCAGGACAAATGGTGGAGAAGAGGAAAAATTCTGAAAATCTAAGTGTCAAACGCGAAAGGCAAAACTTTATGTGGTGCCTGGGAAGAAAGATCTCAACCTTGGATGTGCTTCAAAGAAGGTATTTGACGAGGCTCAGTTGATGCCCTTTGTACAAAAACAATGAGGAAATGATCATTCATTTTTCCAGAATTCTTCATCAAACGAACTGGCAAGATGTCGGTTTAATCGTAGGCTAGCTACGACAAAGGGGGAAGGATCAGCTTATCGAAGAAACTTGGAGAAGGTGGTTTGAATTATAGTTGTGATAGTAGGCACAACTAATATTTTTAAGATTTGTGGTTTGTGGTCCTTTAAGCGGACATTGCAGGAATGGAAACTCGCTTTCCGCCATTAGGATTATTTGACTTTCATCAAGATCGGTATGTCTATACATTCAATTTGACCTCTTTAATGGAAATATGATAGGTGCTTTTCTACCTTCATTGGAAGATGGCATGCCGTATCACCATTTTCATCAAGGATTGATGTGGGATTAATGTACAAGAGAATGGTTATCTTCATGTGATATTAATTGTACTCAAAACCTTTCCTGCTATTGGTCGTTATGCATTCATGGCATTTCAAGGCCAGATGATTCGATGAGTGTTCAATGCTCACTTATATTACCAGGATTCTTCTATACCTATTTCAGAATTGAGATGATTTTAGGAGGAAACCTATACATTGATTTACCAATAAAAGAATTCTTTTATAAGGTTGGGCCATGTTGATCAATATCCGATCACCTCAATTGTAAATGTAATGTTCATGATCATGAACTAGATGTATTCAGACATGTCAAGGCATCTTGCACTTCTAAAAGTCAAGTTCTTTGGGTGTCTAGTCCTTCAAAATGTCCTACCAGCTAAAAATCATGTTCATTGAGCTATATTTATGAGGTTGTTGCTTTACTTCAGGCATATAAGCATGAAATGTGGTAATGCAAGGTTTTTGAGATGTTTAAAAACTAGATAACAATGAAAATAATCTTCTTGTTGTTATCCAACTCATTGGCATGGGCTTGTTAGAAGACAATGATGATTTGGCGAGTGGGTAGGAAATTTGGAAAATGAATTTAGATTAGCTCGTAATTTCCTTCTTATAGAATGGACATTGTCACATAGTGATCTTTGCAAGAGTCAAATAAGACATTCTAGACATATTCTGCTATCCTTGTGATGTTAACAAGGATGCCTATTTTTGTCGAAATATAGAGATAGTGTAAAAATTAGCAACTAGGGCCAAATTCCACTATGTATGCTTAGTTGATGAATAAAATCATTCCATTGAATTCCTCTTTTCGAGAGGACCAAAATCAATCTAAAGATCATCAAATTGGGTCAAGAAAATATTTGTTTATTCAAAAAGAAATTCTATAAGTTAGTGATTGTGTTTATGTGGGAAAAATTGAAAATTCAAATTTCAAATTTGCCTCCAAATTTTAAGGTCGGCCTTCTCCATCTTGTTTATAAAGAGGAACCTTCTTCCTCATTCAAATCATCCTATCTCTCTCATATGATGGTCGCAGGAGAATGGTGTCTCCATCAAAGAATGTAGGGCTTTCTGGTAATGAGGGTTATTTGATGGACAAGTCCCTTTGGGAAGAAGGTCAAGCTTCTTAGAGCCTAACTGATACATAAGTTCGATTTGGGTGATCCATCTTTCCGTTGAAGATCCGAGTTACATTTCACAGTTAACCGCGTACATATGATCGTAAAAGCATATTGGTTTAATCTTATAAGCAAGCCACACCTATTGGAGACCATCTCAAGTTGGTCAGTAGGTCTTACCTTTCTAAGTATACGCCTATGAAGGGTATGCATTGAAATGCATCCTATTTCAAATGGCCGGATTAAATACCGATTTGTATTAAAGGAAGGCCAACTATTATGAAGAGAAGCTACAACTTTTTAAGAGTGTTTTGATACATTTGTATGGGCTATTGCGGTATTACTATTACCCTAACCAAAGAGCTACCATCTTCGGCAGATTAATTGAGCATAAATGATGTGCTTGGATAATTCTCGGAATGTTTGTAGGACATCCTTCGCAGGGCATATTAATGAATTGCAAGTAACTCCAACAAGTAAGGGCTAATTCAAGAAGCCCTTATCAAGATTCGAATTGTACTTAAGGTCACATCTTCTATTTGGTAAGTCGTGTTGTCTAAAGCCCTTGTACTCTCTCTCTCGTGTTGAACATTTGTTTATGAATAATAAGAATAATTGACCAAGGGTTTTCTCGCCTTGGGGTTTTTCCCCTGGCTTTCACCATATCCATGTGTTATCTTATCTTGGGCTTTGTCTTTTTCTTCGATCATCTATGTTCTTCTTCAGCTTGTTGGCATATGATAATAAGCTATGTGATTGCTAATGGTATGGTAGGATAATAAAGATCTTTGAAGTAATCATTTCGTTAAAGAACATGTTATCCTGGTAAATATTAAAATGGTATCGAGCCTAGCTAAAGGCAAGCTCTTAAAGCAGAGAAAGCGATCACTAAATTCATGGAAAATCCTCCATGCTCTCTCCCGGCTTTATATGCTCAATCACATTCCCTTCTCAAGTTTAGATCTTTATTGAAGATTATAAGTGACCATGAGGTGCACTATCTCAAGCATTAAATGGATTCTTAACTCTATAATTCTCTTCTACTGAGAATATTTGAAGATCTATGAAGGGGAATAGTTGAAAGGGTTTTGGGTTATGTTTATCTCTTATGTTATGAAATGATAAGGATTTCATTAGCACCTCTGTGGGAATATCACCAAATCAAGGAAGACCTAATTGTTTCAAGGATCAAGGGGTTTGATTTATTTGAATATGGTTGATGGCGTCTACAACTTTGGCCCATGTCACAACCCGGCTCGATCCATTACATTTAATGGCATGTTGATAAGGTTGGTTCAATTTCCACCCAATCTTCTCGCAAATTCTTAAATATCATTATACCGTGTCGAGGTCATTTTAGACTGGGGAAGATTCAAGCGTAAAATACTTCCCTTGATATTGACTGAGATTTGCCTTAATAGAGTATGTGTAAAATTTTAGGGGCTAATATTCGGCAGTGGGCTAATTTTCCATGTTTTTTTAAAATATCCACCAATTTCCATTTTCTTTTAAATTGATTTGCCCAAATTTTATAGTACAAAATTATTTTACCCTAAAAATCGCCAAAAGTCTATATATAGTAATATAAAAGAATTAGAAACCAAATATTTTTACAAAGATATCATAATTTTTTTTTAAATTTACATATCAGGGACCATTAATTATTCACTCACAGTTTCAAAAACATTAAGATAAACTCATCAAATTTTCCCGTAATAGACTACTCAAGGCTTCCTTGAAGCATGTATATGCCTCCAACTCCCATCGATGTCACTAAGGTGAAAGACTCAGAGGTGAATAATTGTTATGGTATTGATTAACCCCAATTAGGGAGACTTCTCAACAATTCTAACTTTAAATATGTTCGAGGACAAATGTGGAATTCTGGTCTCCTTAAACACAAGGAGTTGGAAACCGTGCTGCGTAGTTTGACTTCTAGATTTTTAAAATTTTGAAGATCACAATGGTTCTTATAGTCACTCTAATTATGATGTGTCATATTTGCTATCAAGGCAATAATCCTAAACAAGAAGACTAGGGCCAAAGGTTTGTTTTGAGGCCATATGTCACATCAAGGGCTTCCATTATAAATTAAGGTATAATATTTTATAATCTCCTTGCTTAAATACCGTGACATCTTTTGAGATATAATATCCGAATATATGAACATCACTAAGCTCCCTATCATTGAAATTTCTCCTGACTAACTGAAGTATGGTAAGATTGTTCTGAGTATTCCGTACAAAAGCATTGGGAATCATAACACATTAGCATTTTAAGGCGTAGGATTCACGCAACTTTTTATTCAGTCTCAATAAAAGTGGATGCGGCTCCAAGAGATCATTTGCATTTATGAACAATGTTTTTTCAAGAAAAAATTCCGAAATTCTAATAGAGGAATTTGTAAGCTAAAATTTCTACTTTATGTTTCTACCGTAAGGATGTTTAATAGTGTTAAGGTTGGTACTTATGAAATGCAGGTGTGCTCGATGTTACCCAAATCATAAGTCATAATCTGTAGTCTCCGTAAAAGAAACATTGAATGTTCACCATGTCTATGATCCCAAGAGCAACAAGTGTTCTCATATTCTTTAGCCTATCCCTTTGTAATCTTAACTCGATTTCTCCGCCACATTTGAAGAAGTATTCATCAGTGAGGGACCTATCGTAAACTAAAGGATCTATGATACCCTTTCTTTCTATTGAGAGTCTATAAATGTATTTTTGAAGCAAGCATTTTCACTCAAATTTCATGAGAATGTATTGAAATAAGAAACAGAGAAGACCCCACTGCTCTCCATATAAAGCCTCATATTCACGATTCGATCAAATAATGCAACACTTCAAGGGGAGCTAGACAATCCATGGCATCATATCTCGATGACTCTTCTTGCAAAAGGCAAGTCATACCAAATTGATTGATGATTTTGGCACATTGACCTAAGAGTCCGTAGCTAGTAAAGAGACGGTTACAAGTGGCCCGATGATTATTAAGATCACCTTCCCTATATTCATAGGGAGCTAGTAGTTGAGCCATACATATATTGGGAAGGTTTTGTTTGATGACCTCTTCGTTTTAATTATTTATGAAGGAGGTAATTTTTTATGGAAATATCGGCTTTGATGCTATATTCCTTCGCCTAAAGGTATGAAGAGAAGAAGAAGTTGTTGTTCTACACATATATAACATGTGGGATCCTGCATTCCCCACAATAACCCTATCAGCCATATGCATTGACTCAATATATGGGTGAGTCTCGTGTATTAAATAGTTTCTCATTAAGATATCTTCGTGATTCTATAATTTGAGGTACACTAATAGAATCTAATATGCCCGAACATCTTTAATCTCCCGGGGTTCAAAAGGAGCAACATTAAATTTCCATTAAGGCTTTCCAAAGTGTTGTTGGCATCACTATGACACTATTACAACAAATTAGAAGGGAAGAGAAAGGCAAAGGCTCATGTATCATATGAGAGAAGGAAGTAATCAAGTAAAATTGAGATCAAAAGCAATGGAGTTAGCCGAAAAGCAATCACTCAGAGATGGATAAGATAAAACTTGACAACATATTGGTCAATTTCCTCAACACCCTTTATCGGGTTATTCAAAAGGAACATGAATACACCACCGTTAATATCAAGGTAACCCTAGCAGATCAAGGCTACAAGTTGTAGTTTTCATCTTAATATCAACATACCACAACCATGCTTATAACTTCAGATATGTTTTTTGAGGAGGAAAAATCATTGAGATCAACATCAAGAATCCATTGCAAAAAAAAAAAAAAGTACAACTTATGGTGATTCCGTATGAGCATAGATGAATAGCTATAATAGATGCTCTTAATATGGAAATTATGGAGGAAAAAGATGAAATTCATCTTCCTTTTATCTGGAAATGCAGAGGAAATCAATCCGCAATGAAAATTTAAAATTTTCAGCCGAGAAAGATCAACTAAATTGGGGGCGCAGTTTGGGGGAACCTTCGTAAGGAATGGGGCCTATGTGATATGGCTACGAGTTATCCACCCCCACACAATCCGGGATATGCAAACAAAAGAAACATTGTAGGCATAGGGTTATTTAACCCCACACATAGGGATTAGCATAGTTTTTGTTCCTACGCCACATGCTTATGAACTTAAGTCTCTTTACTCGTCAATATTTGCATATGCAAAAGAACAAGACATCTATTCAATTTTAATTAAGTTGTGTTCTAAGAACCATGCCCGAACGCATTTGGGTGGACGCCCTCAATCGAAACGACCCAACCCGAATAGGGCCATGGCTACTTCAAACGAAACGAAACGACGCACCCGACCGAACAAAGGCACGAGGGAGCATTTCATTATGGCTTGTGTAATGGTACACTCATCAATTTTCTAAGCTTAACCAATCATACGAGATCGCCTATTATATAAACATTAGCAATCAAACTATGTTTATACTTAAGGTCTATAAGATACACATGTTGGCATAGAGCTAGTAAGGCTAAGTGTACTTATTACTATGATTCCGGTCGTGTTAATAAGGTATGAAATGAATAGGGAAACAGAGATCATTATGTCATAACAAGGAGCTTAGCTTGAATATGGATTTCCTGACACCGTAATCTAAGACTCAGATATGATAATATGTTTGTTTTAATATGTGTTATTCCATTATGTGTAGTTACATCAAGAAAATCTTGGTCACCGATTCAATGGACTTGATTAATTATTACTAATAGCATAGTGAAATCAATAAGCTTATAGATTCAATAAAGCTTACTACTAGCTTAAGTAAGGTGATATGTTGGATGTTTACTAAGCTTAAGATGGGCATCATAGGTACAATACTCTGCCTCTTATATATACCAATCTGCTTTTAGTTCCATATAACTCGGCTATCATTGTAACTAATACATGCGGGGAATCATACAAGAGAGATAAGGGTGAATACATTACTCTGCCTAAGCTAATCCAACTCTTTTCACTAATCAAAGCCGGAAAGAGCATATTCAATGATATCGAGCTAGAAATTGTGAACAAGCATATCTCAAATAGATGGAGTTTACATTACACCTATGTCCACATTAGCTATTAAAATACAAGATGATTTATTAGGTATAATATTGTATTCTATTACTCTATCCTTAACTCCGTATGATGAATATGGACATTTTAGTGCTGCCACTAGGAGTAACACCAAATGTATTTTTTATAAAATACCAATATGAGATAATGTAGATTAGGGAAACACTATCCTCATATAAACTATACAAGCTTATGGATCCGAATAAGATCCGAGCCTATACCGCGATATGTATATTTTTTATCACCTTATTATGATATATTGATTGGCCTAGGATTAAGGGACATTTCACTGACCTTGAGCATTGACAATACACCATTGGCTTGGCACCTTGGTACAAGGGTTTCAAGGGTACAATTGAAAGAACAACTATAAATGATAATTATGTGTCTTACACAATTAGTGGCATCATAGAGGAAATTAATGAGACAACATTAAGAATTATAGAGTTGCCTGGCTCTCAAGAAGTGGACTCAAGATTACAAGGATGGAAGCATTTGATGACTAGGAAATGCATAAGATTAAGAACTACTTGTAGACTATAAGGAATACAATACCGATACCGTAGTCCATTTAGAGGTGTCATTGTCTGAAGATAATATGAAGATTTCACTTCAAGAGGGCCTTTTAAGGAAATTCAAACTCGACTACTACAATCGTACAAGTATCATGCATCTTTTTGGCTCAAAGGAATCAATCATAAATATGAGACCCCGAGCAAGTTTTGGAGCACTTCTATCATATCCATCTTGAATTCTATGAAAAGAGAAAGAAAGTCCAATTGGACAACCAAATAACATTTGATGAAATTAGACAATAAAGTCATATTCATCCTGGGAGTGGTAAATGGAGAAATCATAGTGAACAAAAGGAAACATGCGCAGTTGCTTACAATAAAATAGATGAAAAACACATACAAAAAACTAGATAATAATCATGAACAAGCTTAATATTGAATTATGAACTATAAACGAACTTACAAAATGTGACACTACGAACCTAGTCAAGCGCACAAGAAAAAATATCCCGGACATGACCCTCGGGGCTGAGAAGTATTGCTCATGATGCAAGAGGATTTGTACTCTACACCGCCAAGTCATTCAAAATCCATAATTATCTATACAATAAATAAAAGTAATGGATGTAGTATTTTTTACTCTAAAAGTGCATTCTTATGATAATGTTAAATATAAGGTTAAAAATGTAAAAACATACCCGGTATCAAGTCTCTCTTTTTTTTCAAGAATAATTTATTGAGTCGCCCGAATTGAGATCAAGCCTCCCATGATCCGAAAGAGCAAAGAACTAAGTCAAAACTACTTTTTTTGTTGCTACGTTGGATCAAGGGAGGTTTTCTCTCCAAGATTACTAAATTTCTCCAATAAATTATTATCTACTAAACAAAAATTTAACCACGTGAAGGTGGAAGCTCTTATGGCCCCTCCCCTCCCCCCACATCAACACTCTAATACCACCTATATTTCATTTTTTTTACTTTCTTATGAGCGTAAAAAAAATATTCAATAATTAATAAAAAACAATGCAACAAAATGTACACAAGGAAACATTGAAATTAGTGCTTGACATAAAAATAGTATGATAAATGATTTTTTTATATATTCCAAAAAACTACCAAAGTATGGTGTAACGCTGGCCTTATAATAATACAATATTTTACATTATCGAATTTTATTTTTCTTCTTCCTATTTATAAAGCTCCTAATTACATCATCAATATCATCGTGCTCTACTCTTTGTTTTCTTGCATTTCCTATGACCGTTGACCTAGCTGCGTAGTCACGATAAGCACCGTCTCATCCAATGACGTTAAGGGGCATCACCTACAAACAAACATAATATTAAATTTAATTGTCAATTTTGAAATATCATCGAACTAGTTCAGAATATTAATAATAAAAAAATTGCAATGAGATTATTTACCTAGTGCAAATCTTAGCTTTGAGTCGTTGGGACCGAGACTCGGGCTCTTCCTCTCGTGGTAAGATCCTCAAGTACAACATTCTCTCGTCATTAAACAAAAAAAATTATAAGGACAACCATCAAAGTATAATTAGAAAAAATTATAAGTGAAATTAATTACCGCCATGGTCCTCGATAGTAGCATTATTGGCTCCTGTCCCCACTACAATGATCGTGCTGCACATTAGGAACATGTTCTTCCGGGAAATATTTTGCTCTCAACACGTCTACAACTCGGGTTATTTGCCTGCTGAAAGTGTTGCTCCCATGATTAAAGCAAAGTTGTTAGATACTAAATTGTGGACGAAAACAGACATATTGAAAGGTTAACGTTTACCTTATCGTACTGGATCTTGGGACATGTCCCAAGCTTCTACGATATCCAACTATACTTGCTATCGAATGTAGTGTTTATATTTTAGGTTTTCCAGAAGTTCTGCCCAAACTCATCACCCTACATTACATATGATTGTGTATTTTTAATGTTATTTGATGGGATTACAAAACGTTTGAAGGAAATACAATTAATTATAAGATGTTTAGCTACCAATTTGCGGCTAATTTCAAGTAGCCACCTTGGACTAGCTTGTGATGGCCCTCTTTTTTCGATCTCTAGTTTTGGTTGCCTTCGAGGTGTCGTGCAACCTATCATCAAAAGATTGAAGTCGATATGACGTAGCACACTTTTATTTTAGACATAGAGAAAATTAAAGCTATTGAATTGTGCTGTAAATTTACCTTGCGGGTCCAGCTGGCATTTTTCCTTCTTTCTTTGCCCTTTTCTATTTTCCGTCATGGATGAGTGCCTCCACTCCACTCTCCGGAACCGTGAGAGGATGCCTTGAGCCCAGGGTTAAATTCCCCAATTGATTCCTATAGGTGTCCCTAGTATATTTCAAATATTTTCCAACCACCCGAGCCATCGCTATTCTCACAAATGTGCCCACCCCAAAAAGGGCTTCTAGATAATCTAGAAGTTCTTTTTTTTCAAAGTTGGAATCTCCGAGAATTCCACCCAGTGCATATGGTTGGGCCAAAAATTAACAATGCATGGCTCTCCAAAAACATGTAGAACTCATTATTTCACATTTTAAAAAAAGATATTATCATTAATTTAAAAATAGAAATCACGATAAAATATGTTTTAGATAGAGTACATGAAATATAAAATATTAAACCTACTTGGAAGTTGTACGTGCTCTATAAAAACCTTCATCGTTCACCAACAACGTTCCATTAATGGTCCTCGGAGCTTTTACATGTAGCTCAGAAATGCACACATTATAGTTGGCCATGACAAATTTCATCACCGCCAACACGTTCAATCCCGTTAGTTGGGTGTCTTCAAGGTGGTGTGTTTCTCTACTGCCACCTAAAGGTGCAGAGAAGGTGATAAGAGGGTATTCGAAATCTCTTGCCCTCAGGTCCCACTACCACCAACACTACAGTGCAAGAAAATGTGATAACACTACATACAAGAGAATTTTGTTAGTTTAGTTAATGCAAAATTAAAATAAAACTATCGCAATTCATCTCATGCTAAAAAAATCCTTTTGGTTTTTTATTATTACCTTATATGTTTCTAAATCCCAGGGTCATAAGTTGTGTTATCCTCATCAGTATTTCAGTGTTTGGATACGGCTGTCAACAACGCTAAATTCCAATGTTGTTGCCTTTTTTTCGGCAAAGAACATCAATGGACATGGGGATGAAGGAAAGCTCTTCCTCGTAGAGGGAATCATTAGGTGTACCATGGCTAGGTGTCTCGTGATATTTGAACAAAATTAATATTATTTCAATTATGTAAATAAATAAAATTGGTTCAAGATAGAGAACAAGCTCGGCACTTTACATAGTTCTTCCGTCGGTCTCTTTCCACGCATCATCCCCCGTCTGGGTTGTTCTGTACCGTCTGACTACCGGCCACATTGCAATAAAATTAGAAATTTGAAAACTTTAAAACACATCTAACTTGAAAACACAAAATGAAAAATGATAAGTCTAATAATCTCTGACCGAGATTGCCCGAGTTGTTGTACCTATGCACAATGAGATTGGGTAAAATGAGAATTACTATCACATGTTGACAATTGTAAGATCACTATGTTTTTCTCACTCGTAATTTGTATCATCGTGTCAATTCAACGCATACATGAGGTATGTTGTCAAATGGAAAGAACTCTAACCGTCGACAAGGTAAATTCATGTGGGTTTTTTATGACAAGAACAACACCTAATCTTTCTGGGTGAAACAAAAAGTCATTTCACAACACCAAGTTAGAGACTATTTCAAACTTATGTTCACACCTTTCTTGGTTTATTTCAATTTTGTTTATGCCAACTCTTAGCTTAATTACTTTACCTTAAACTATAACAACTATGTAATCAAATAAAACATTTGTCAAGGTCTTCATTAATATATAGTTCTAGAATCACCTTTTGAAAAATATGCCTCCCCTTTTAGTCTAGGCTAATGGTGTAATTACCTTAGTGATCCATTAGTTGATTGATATCCCTATTAATGTGATGCATATAGAATAAGTTAAGCAACCAAATACAAAGAGTTCATGTTTCGCTCTATGAGGGCTGAATCAAAGCTTTCTAGTTGCAATTTTTGTACAAAAATTTTTCCTGCATAATTTCGTAGTGTCAAGTAACAAACCCACATTTCAATGTAATCTCATTACTAATGTACCCAATGCCCCACTAAAATGTCCTAAAATTAAACCGCCAAAAAATTATCATTTTTACCTCCTTCAAATCACTTTTTCCAACGTTTCAAAACAACTTTCGCTCTTCTAATAGTACCTATGCACAATGAGATTGCAAAGAAGAATTACTATCACATGTTGACAAATCGTAGGATCACTATGTTTTTTCACTCGTAATTTGTATCATTGTGTCAATTCAACGCATACATGAGGTATGTTGTCAAATGGAAAGCACTCTAACCATTGACAAGGTAAATTCATATAGGGTTTTTTATGACAAGAAGACCAATCTTTATATGAAACAAAGTCATTTCACATCACCAAGCTAGAGATTATTTCAAACTTATGTTCACACCTTTCTTGGTCTATTTCAGCTCGTTTATGCCAACTCTTAGCTTAATTACTCGACCTTAAAACTATAACAACGTCTATGTATCTGGCAAAACCTTTGTCAAGGTTCATTAATATATAGTTCTAGAATCACTTTGAAAAATATGCCCCCCTTTTAGTCTAGGCTAAGGTAATGAAACGATAACCAAAAGAGTGTATGGATTTAGGTGTGCTAGTTTTTTTGGATTACTTATATTCGATATTATGCTCCATTAATGTTATGGGTCAAAAAAAAAGTATGTCAAATAATGAATATGTGTAAATGAGGTGGATAAAAAAGTTCAAATATTGTCAAATAATGAATATGTGTAAGTGATGAATATGTGTAAGTGAGGTGGATAACAAGTTCATTGATTTATGTTTTAGAAAATTAATAAAAATAAAAAAAAACTTGTTAATGTTTTTTTCTGCTTTGGAATATTTATCTTAATAATTTACAAGTTTAAATGGGTTTAGAAAAACTTGTCAAATGAATTGTTAGTGTAATATTTTAGGTAAAGAAGACAAACTAGAGTTTATAAATTTTACAACTATGTCATTACTATTTAAAGTGATTGGAATATAAATTGTGAACCAAAAGAGGAGAATATCAAATTTTTTGAAACTTAAATGAGTTGGAAAATGAACATAAAAATGTTCAGAAAATGAATTAAGAAAACTAAAGAAATCCTGCGGATAAATATGGACCTATAAATGAAAATCATCTAAATAAGAAGTTTCTCTAGCCAAAAACATAGAAATGAATTATAAAATATTTTTTATTTTATTTTCACCTAAAACAAAATGAATTATAAAATATTTTCTTTTATTTTCACCTAAAAACTTCGATAATTTTTAGAATTAAATTAAAAGTTGAAATCTTATTTTGAACACTATAAATTGTAGATATCCTAGTAACGTTTTTGAGTGTATCTCATATCAAGGAAGTAACACTATGTCAATTTCTGAAGGAGGTTGTTTCTCAATAATTCTAATTCTAGGTAGTGATAATGATTTACTAAACCAATGTAGGCTACGAATTAAAATTTAACCCAAGTAAATCTATTTTAGAACATGTCTAAAGAAAAATTATCTATTTATAAAATATTGTATGAAGTAAACTAGAGTGTAAGGTGGAGGGTGAATAAATGGGATATTGCCTCTGCATTAACCTTGTAAGTTTGTAAAATGGTTAATAGTTAATAACACAAGTGAGACTAGCACGTTATCCCTTGATTATGTTCACAACTTTTATAGATTTCCACCTGGCGTGAAAAAAGAGTGAGTTGGATAATATCAATTTGGCTAAAGAATAGAGTACGTAGAACAATTCAAAGGAGGGATTGGTTGGACCTTCCTCTCACTAACATTTTTTTGGATCTTGAAACTACAATATTGGGAGAAGGATATGTGTGAAAAGGAAGTGGTCCATGACTCACTTAAGGGAGTTTAGTTGAACATATAAAACTATAGTATTATTACAACTATGATTGAAAATCAATAAATAAAGGAATTATATATACTAAATAGATAATTTATAAACACAAAGAAAATAACATCTTTGGAGGGTCATTGACAATAATTTTTCTAGGATTTGGATACTTATTGTTCTATTAGTGTTCTAAAATTGAAAATGCATAAAATTGTAATATGAAAGCTATCCACATTTCCCGAGATTACACATTTCTTTCATAATAATTATTCCTTTAAAAAAAATAAAATATGGAATATATATATAAGTGTGTGGCCACACACACGCACTGCTTTTTTAATTAAAATATGCAATTTGGAAAAATGTGTAGTCTCGCCATAGGATGTTTTTTGTCTTACAAAATAAACACACCCACCCACACACATACACATAATTGAAAGAAATGTTTTGCTTAATGAAATGGATCCTTAATTTTGATTTGATGTTTTATATGATATGTTCCGTCTAGTATTTTCTATTTTTTTATGGGCCCCTTAAGGATGACAACTTGAAATAGAGTAATAGAAAAAAACATCAAAAATATATAATGTCAATTAAATCTTCGATTTAACTTGGATTTTATCCCATGAGATGTTCAATTACAAAACCTATGACATAGTTTTGCATTCATGGGATATTATCGAATACCCTAACATAACTATATATTTAAAAATGCCTCCCAAAAAATCCCTTTCCATACATCCCGCCCGCAACATTTTCCCAATTAATATAATCCCTATTTTACCACATACATCTATTTCTAGTCCATAATATCTATAATCCTCCATCCACCCCACATCCTCTCCCATAATACCAATAATACATTGATCCAATTTATTACAATTTTAAAACCCTCTTTATCAATGAAATTGATAACATAGTGGTCAACAATGTGAGTTCCACATAAGTTAACAATCATACATATAATGGAAAATAAGCCCAATCATCACACATTCTCTCTATGTCATGCCTATTTAGCATTTAAATTAGGAATCATGGTACTTGTGACATTTTACAATTAACAAAAGTGGGAGTAGGTTAAAAGCTTTACAAATGGGGTTGAATTTCTTTGTAAGAAAAATATCTACCATATAAAAAGAAAGTTTCATATAGTTTATTAGTTAGTACGCTAAAAGTTGATAGTTGAATAAAATTTTGTTTTGTAATTTTTGATAAAAAAATTAATCAAAAAATTTATTTAATCAATGTAGCATAACAAAATGAAGATAAAAAATAAAATAGTGACTTAAAATATGAAAGGTACATGAATACTCTAACTAGTGACAATAGAGGCACTTTGTGGGATATCATTAAACACTCTAAGACTTATCTCCCTCCAACTAAAACATGAAAATAATTATCTTCTAGGTAATTTTCACAAAGATATGGAACAAGTCACATGTAATATCAATTAATAAGAACAAATGAACAAGTTGAATATAATTAAATAACAAGAAGTAGACTATTTAACCCATCATCATGAAAATATCTAACATAATAAGACACTACCACTATTGTACAAAAACGTATTAAGAGGCCATCCATATTTAACTAAAAAAATTGAGAACAAGGAGCATAAATGACTAAGGGAGTGGGTACTAATATGGTGTACTTAGAGAGGTGATCAAGAGAGATAAAATTATGAACCTTGCACCTTAAAAATGACAAGAAATCAATAGTTAAAACTTCGAGAGGGAAACCTCCTACAATGAATAGAATGTAAAAGACAATATTTTATGATCCTAAGACTAGGTCTCCTTAGGATATATAGGACAAAAATGGTACAATTACGATAAAAAGGACCATGAAAGATTTTATCCAATTTCTTAATATTACATTTAACTAATAATGAATGCTTATTAAGTCCCGAATAACTCACCCATAATATACAACATATTCCCCTCTTTTGAAAAATGTTTTCCCTCATAGCTTGTAGTTGAGGGTATTTTCCATGAATCATGACATTTTCCCAAGTACCATCTTCTAGAGGCACATTGTTATACTTCATTAAGTACTACATAATTGCTTTTAAGTCAATGTGATATAGAACATTGATCCATAGTTTCTTCTCGTTTAAAGAATCAACTTTCCTTATTCATCTAGCTCTAAAATTTGTTTTCACAGTGCTTCTCCAGAACCTTTTCTAGGAAATATATACGAAAAATCATGAATGTGAGAAGAAGGAATATCCAACTCATGGGTAAAAATGTAGCCGGGTTACACTTTCATGAGAAAGGTGTTCGAAAATTTCATTTTCCCAACATTTTGGTCGAACTTTTACATCTCTCAAATTTAACTTTATGAAAGTTCGCCAAAGTTGTGAAATTAATTCCGGCAAAATCAAGCCGTCGTTAACATTGATGGCTGGGTAGAAATATTTTTGATCGGACATAGGAAAACTGGCAACAAAATTTCGGCAAAACTATTAGTTAAGTTCGCCAAACTTTTGTTATAATATATCAATCTTCCCTTGCACGTACAAGATTTTGATCGCTTTGTTACCGCTAGAGAGAGCTCAGGTTAAGTTTTCTATACCTGGGCTAGGTGTGTTGCGTTGTTGCTGTGGCTAGCAGGGAGCAAGCGAAGGTGCGAAGGTAAGTTAGAGGTTGTAAATTTTTATTTTTATTTTTTTTATGGTTGTTTTTGTTGTTTAAATCTAATTTTATGTTCGATGTGTTTGCATGTTTTATGGGTGGTCCGATTCGGTGGTCCTCGACGTGCTCGCCACTGCATCCTCGTCACCACTCGCCGTCGTGCGTTGTTCTCTGATTTCTCCTCGTCTCCTCCCCGCATGCACTTTCTATTTCCAGGTATGGTTCTTATGAATTTATTCCAGAGATTATACGAGAGAGGTCACCGGTGAATAGAGGACATTACTTGTTTTCTACCGCGTGCAGAATTTATTCTCATAGAAAGTGATTTCTTATTGTTAATGTATGCTAAATTATTCGTGAAAGATAACACTTATAGTTTTTGTAAATTAGGTAAATTTATTCTGACTTCCGCTAAACTATGAATGAATATGTATTTATTTAATAAATGGGATAGTTAATTTCTTAAGATACCTTTGATAAGGTAATCGTTCCAATGAAACTACTATTTTAGTTATACAAGTAATATACGTTTTATAATCCAACTAAGAGTTATACATAATGTAATCTCTATCTCAATTATCTCATAATAATGGTCTTATTTCACACTTAATCTATTACTTAGCAAGGGTGTTGTATTCCTTATGTTTTCCTTTTATATTACTTTACTTAGCTTACTACTACTTATTCCTTTGATTACCTAGATGGCTTCCGCTCATTTTGAAAATATCCAAATATGCTATAATTATTATCCATTGGTTCAAATCCTTATTTATTGTGTGGGTTCCTTTGAGCAGCATCAAGGCCCTTTTCTTGGGGATAGCTATATAAGGTAATTACTTAGATTACTACTATTTATTCCTTTTAATTACCTGTTAGCTTCGTTTTTCTATGAAAATGTACAAATATGTCGAATTTATCCATTGGTTCAAATCTACCTTTGCTGTGTGGTTCCTGAGCAAAATTTTGAAGGCCATTTTACTAGGATAATTGAGTTGTAAAGAAACTATATTATGCCTTGGTTTGTACAGAGATCCCAGGCATTATACCTATAAAATATCATGTTCTTTCGCCTCTAACCATCTCAAATATATTCTTTCCAAATGGAGACTTGGGCAATCCTGATTTCTTAACTAGGCGTATAACCTTCTTTATCTTAGAGTTTTCATGCTCCTCACAATTTCTTTTCTATTCTATCTTAAGGTCCTTTACATATTTATCTCACTTTCATAGGTTGTTTTTATTATTTCATTTCATTAGACTTTTTCATGCCCTCACAATTGCTTTTTTTTTCCTTAAGGTCCTTTACAAATTTATATTAGTTTTCATAGGCTACTTTAATTGTTTCATTTCATTAGGCTCCGATTGTACGATTATTCCTCTAAAGGCATGAAGGACCATTAAATACATCATTAAATCATCGAGACGTTTCATATATAATTTGAAGCTCCATAAATAATTTGATTCATAAATAAAAATATGCAAGAAATTTTCGTATAGCAATGTCAATGTTGTTCCGACGAGATAGAATTTTTAATAGACATAGAAGTATTTCGATTTGATGTGAGTCAATGTTTTGGAAAGTGATTTAAGATTCAATGATGCTTGCTTTATTATATATATATATATATATATATATATATATATATATGAAAATAAATAATAATACGTATATATTCTTATCTTATTTATATGCTCTATATTGTATAAGGCTAGGTGTATAGTCTTGTTATTCAATATTTGTGATTCTTATCTTATTTGTATAAATTCATATTGCATAAGGTTATGTATAGTCCTGTTATTTAATCTTTGTGATTATTATCTTATATATATGCTATATATTGTTGAAGGCTGGGTGTGTAGTCATGTTATTTAATCTGGCGAATTGCAACTTTCTAAATCGAATGTCTCTGTTTGAAATGGATTTTCACATAAGTATGTTGTAATTTTATCCATTGGTTCAAATATGTATTTATTGTGTGGGTTCCTCGAGCAGCTTCAAGGCCCTTTTTTCCGGGATAATTGAGTTGTAAAATAAACTATCTTCTTCTTGATCAGACATATATCCCGAGCCATTCTACCTATAAGAACTACCATGTTCTTTTGGCCTCTTATCCAAAGACAACTATATTCTTATTTCCAAATGGAGACTTAGGAAACTTGATTTCTTAACTCAGGATAACCTTTATCTTATTTTTCATGCCCTCACAATTACTTTTTCTATTCAGCCTTAAGGTTCTTTACAACTTTATCTTTTATCTTCGAGGTTTCTTTTTATTTGCTTCATTTCATTAGAGTTTTTATGCCCTCACAATTGATTTCTTTGTTCTGGTTTCGAGGCCCTTTACAACTTTATCTTACTTTCATAAGTTGTTTTTATCATTTCATTTCATTAGGTCTCGATTGTAAGATTAATTCCTCTAGGCATTGAAGAATCATTAAATACATCATTAAATCATCAATATGTTTTGTATATAATATCTTTATCTAATTTAATATGTTGCTTATATTTACATTTCATTAGATTTTTCTTATGCCCTCACAATTGCTTTTTATATTGTGTCTTAAGGTCATATAATAGATTTATCTTATTTTGATAGGTTGTTTGTATTTTTTATTTTCATTAGAGTTTTCATGCCTCAAAATTGCTTTTTTTGTTCTCATTTTAAGGTCCTTTAGCAACTTTATACTAGCACAGACCACTGTGATGTTAAAAGGAACGCCGAAAGGAGAGGAACGGTGTATCTTTGGTTTCACAGCCAGGCGAAACTTTGTTTGCGAGGGTAGTTTGTGCCATAAGTATAAAGATCTGTGAGAGGGGAGTTGAATTAGATTATATGTCAGTTTTGAAATGGATTTGGTGAAGGAGTTAACTGTTAATGAGATATCTGTGCATTTGTTTAACCCACAGGAATATTAAAACGGAAAATGATATGAAAGGAAATTATAGGGAAAGAAATGAACTGTCGGAACAAAACATGAGCAGGCTATGAGTGCAAATGTGCTCAATCGAAATGGAAATGAAAGAAAATAAATAAACGGCGATAGAAGGAAAGAAATCTCGTTAGGATAGATATGGTAGATTCGATTCAACACAATGTTTTGTTATCTTAACTGAATCATGAAACATGGAGAGAGACGTGTTGGTGGATTGGAGGAGTCTGCATTGAGCTACATGGAGAGAAACCTGTTGGTGGAGCGAGCTACATGGTTTGAGCAGTGTGGAAAACATTTCTGAAGATGTTGTGAGCAAGAGTTGAAGCTTCGAAAATGATATAACAAGAAGGAGTTGAAACCATAACAAGAACGGTAGAAGTGATAAGACCATATCTGAAAACATATTTTTGAAATAGTTAATTTGAATTTTAAATATTTATATTTATTGCAATAAAAATATTAATTTTTAATTTAATATGATTAAGTTGTAATTTATGTAATTTTTTTTTCATTTTATTTATTTATTTATTAATCTTTGTTCTATTTTGTTTCTATTGATTTATTTATTTATTTATTGTATTCTTATTTTTGCAATAAAGATTTTTTGTTAATCTATTTTATTTTAATTTTAAGTATATCTTTATTTTATTTTATTTCTATTTATTTATACATATTTTATTTATTTATTATTATTATTATGTTTTTTTTTTTTTCTCTCTTCTTTTTGGTTTGGAAATGCACGAGAGTGATTTGCTGAGCGTGGTCAAGAACTAGGGGAAGAGTAGAAATATTTCATTTCCCAAAAAATAACATTTGAGGTTTAATTGAGTTTGGCCACTCGTAGGCAAGGCTGAACTATTGACATAAAATTACTTAGAAGACTTTACGAGTTAAAGATTATTTTAAAATACAAATTGTGACATTGACACCATACAATTTTCCACGTGGACAGGAACATAAGATTTCATACCATATGAAACAAGTTAGAAAAAGAAGAGTTTATTTGCATGTTAAATTGTTTTGGCAATTCGCACCCTTTACATTTAATAATCTTACAACGGCTGGAATTTGTAAATAATAGGTGTAGACCATTCAAAGATATGGTGAGAATGGGGATGGGATTATCTTTGAGCTGAGACAATATGAAAAAGGCTTGCTATCAGAATGGAAATATATAAAAATGGATATAGGAACAAACAACACAATTAGTCACTTAATACAAGCATTAATGGAAGCCTATATGTACAGGAACTACTCATTTAATGTTTTGTATTGATACTCTCTACATGGCAACTTAATTGGTGATCACCTGCTATGATGTAATACAGAAACCATAAAGTTAAAGTGCAGAAACCATAAAATTTAAAGTTTAAATCCTCTGAATCAAGCTTTGCATTGATACACCTCAATGAATATTCTGCCACCTCAGCCACAACAGCGCCCTTAGAATTATTGAGGAAGGAGACCAGGTTGTCTGCAGGGTGAGAAATGATAGCACATAATATCCCATTGATGTATCCTCCTGTAAAACTCACACCCACTTCAACAGGTGTGCTGCATTGCTCGTTTGGGGTTGGGATCACATACTTGTATAGCATTTGTATTGTGTTCTCAAATGATGTGAATTTCATCACAGTATCTGCAATAATGATACCAATATATTAATAAAACCATTGAACAGATTCAGACCCATTTAAATGTTAAAAATGTCTATGCGATAAGAAATTTTGTAATGTTGTTTTGTTTTAGGAGTATGGAAGGGGTTTTTTTTTTTTTTTAATGTAAGTGGGAAGTTTCTTCTACTGTATTGATCAGTAGGTTGGAAAAGATTCAAGAGGTATATTTTTCTTTTTTTATAGCATTCTGTTTGTGTTTTGCACATATGAGCAATGGGATGAGATTGAAATATTTTATTCTTGGACTTAATTCTGAACTTCTTATTTTTGAAATAAAAAGTCCAAACTTAATGTAAAGGATCTTAAAGCATGTATGCCTAGGTTTATTTGATTCTGAGTGAAGAATATCTCCACCATAAAGCCTCCTTGACTAGGTGACAGAATATCACCAACACAAAGCCTCCTTCACTAGTTAACATGGTGTTAGTTTCATATTCTATGAATTTAAAGGTCTATTGAAATTGAATTTAAAAGATGGATATATACAAACTGGAGAGACCTCAAGCAGATAAACTAATTTGAATATATACATAAAAAGGAAAAAAAAATCATGTTGGTCTTTGACAAGGCTGTGTATCTAAGGATAAGAACGAGACAGGTGCAGAGCATGAACTCAGTATCAACTTCATGACAACGCCAGCGAAGACGTAAGGGCACACGGAACTAGAAGCATGTATTCAAGATAAACCAGTGACCAACACGATACTTTATTTTCACTGACTCTGGTACTTTGGCATTTGCACCGATAAAATAAAAGCATGGGGCTCTGAAAATTCATTCAAAGACCTCCTCCTCCCCTCTGCTGCCCTGCTGCAAAATCGTTTCTGTGTTTGGTTTTGGGCTTTGAGTAATCAACCCACTTGATTGTTTGGGCTTTGGGGATTTGAGAAATCAATCGTTTGATTTTTGGGGTTTGTCAGTTCTCATACCCATTGTTTGTGGTTTTGGGCATTCAGAATCAAATCGATTGATTGATTGTTGGGTTCGTTTTTGTTTCGTAATGGGAAGCAAGTAAGTCAATATATCCACAAGAGGAAAAAATTATTTCAAACATGCTACCAATATTTAATAATTAACATGGAAAGCAATGGTTTAAACAAAGAAACCTGTTTCAGAAATTGAATTTCCCTTGCTATCAAGAAGTGATACTACTAGATTGTCTCGGAGATTCAGTACAGGACTACACCAGAATTGACATAGTCATAAAAGACGGAAGGGCATAAACCAAGTTAGAGTTAAACGTTTGCATGAGAAGCAGTCACTTACAATGTAAAATCTGAATTCCATGCTGTTGTCCTGTCTCCATCTGCCTTGGAGGGCTTTGTCTGGTACTCCCTTTTCCCAACATTACCTTAAACACACGAAAAGAGGAAAATAATCAAAACGATTAATTTTACTCATCACAGAAGAGAAAAAAACAACTGCATGTTAGGAAGTACTTAAAATGGGAGTTACACATTGGAGATGCCACCAACAGTCTGGGTTGAACAGCATAAATCTTAAACATACAAAATTGAAAGAAAAGCATACCTTTTATTGACACATATCTGCCTTCTATTCAATAAGATCAACAACAAAAAAAAAAACATTTGTAGTGAGGACCTTGCAAGTTAATCCCTAAAGTTCATGTATATAAAGTATTTCACCAAATAAAAACAGAAACACAGCGCAAGAAATATCAGTTGAAATATTTTTGCATGTTAAAACTGAAAGTCGGAATCTTGGTGTAAATTCAAGCAGTTACTTAAGTAGCATGCTGACATTTGAGAAATCAAAACTTTCGATGAGTGTCCTCCTATAGGATTCTTCGTCCTACCACATATTTGTCTAAAATATCTGGCAGATAATCGAGACCGTGGGTCTCCACTACTTGTGGTGAAAAATTCGACTGAAGGTTTGTCCAGAGAAAGAGTAACTAAAATTGATAAAATTCTCAATTATAGATTGTACAGCTATTTAATGTTCAGCACAAACGATAGCCTTTAAAAATGCTTATCAGTATAAACGATAGTCTTTAAAAATGCTTGTGATAAGCTAGCTGCAGCAGCTGAATCTCACGCACTTGCCTTGCTTGCATGGGGAGGTATGAAGAAGGTTTTTTTGGTGTAATGGTGACTTAGCATGTATCCACGGAAGATGAAGAGTGTAATAAATGGATCCCCTTTAGCAATATGGTGTCCGACTTTCCAAAGTAGAAAGGCAAAGAGAAGAGGAGTTCACTATTGCAGATTAAACAAAGAATGGAAAAGAAACAGAGTGGACTCTTTTTTTTTTGGTCTCAAATTGGAATGAGAATTGAGAATTTTTGGACAAAGGTTAATTTCTAAAGATCGGCTATCACTATTGCATCTGGTAAAACTATTCCATAAATGCCAGATAGAGTTCAATTACAACATATCTTTTGAGACTTGAACTCACTCAGCTAGCTAGATAAACAAATTGCTCACCAAATCACTCAAGTTAAGATCCTTTAACAAAAAAACAGAGTAAACTTACTCAATACAGTTTAGAGTATTTATTTCGGATAATAAAAATTAAACGTCGTCTTATCATTTCTGAATAAAAGTAGTCTTGAAACTTGAAACACCAAAATATGCATCCACAGAACATGAAGCCGGGATTAAAAATTTACTGTTCTCACCTGTTGCCTCGGAAGGCAGATTTACAGACTCGAGAACTGCATAAAATGAAAGCCCAAATACCATAATTTAGTCTATAAACCTCTTGACAACGGAAACTAAAGAGATCGAATAGCACAGAGAAAAGAGTAAAATACAGCAATCATTCATTAGACAGGAAAGTTCAATTACATTGATGGAAATTTTTGCATGCTAAAATTTGTTCAGACTTTTCAGATCAGATGCTTACCTGATACTCGAATGCTTCCAGGTGTTGGATAAATATCTTCTCTTTTAATCTTCAGGCTATAAAATGGAAGAAAAAGCTACTTATTTGCTTTCTCTGTAACTAGTCCTTGTCCTGTAAGAAGGTAATCAAGCTAAATCAGAGAAATCTCAAGCTGCCCAATCTTCTTTTAACCTTTCTTTTATAGTACAAGCCAAGTTGCAGTTCGAGCCCAATACAAATTATAAGCACAAACCAGACAGATTACAGAGACAGAAATCAATTGTCCGAGTTGTAAGACCCATATAATAGGTTTTGCTGCCAACCAAGAAGATGAAGAGAGCATACACACGTGTGACTCTTTTTGCCTTAAATACCAAAAAAGAAGAAAATCTCAATCTTTACAATTGGATTAACATTTTCTAGTCAAAAGGGTTTTCATCTTTTTCTTTATCCTCTATAGTTTATAAATTTCTGTGTAACTTTGTTCGTTGCTTGGTATTACATAATTCTAGAAGTTGTAGTGACCAATTTGGCAGCTACATGACAGTATACCTATAAATATCACATATGTTTTAGCACACCTTGCTTCCCTGGACACAACCCCTCAATAGAAAAAGAAGAGAATATAGTTTTAAAAATTCCAAATCTAAATATAGTATGTAAAACTTGGCAGACAGAGACATGGGCTTGGTAGATTCATGCTGCTACAGATTGCAAAGAATGGAAGATAAGCTTGCAAGGGATTTTGCGTCCCCATAGCGGACCAATGCCCTTTTACAAACTGCAATCCACACAGAAAGAAATACAGTTGGGTTAGAAAATAAGCAGGAGGGAGCATATTCATCATTGCAGGCAATCTGGCAAATCCAGGTTGTGTTTGCATCCTCATTTTAATGGCCTCCATGGGACAGAGGGAAAGATGAGCAATTACCTTTGCAGAGGCCGAAGCTGCAAGGTAGATCAATGTCTTGTACTTGGCAGCATACTCGGTTCCTGCAATGTCTGAATAGTACTTTTTGAAGAACTCATAGAACCGATATTTGAACGCACGTTGTGTAGTGTATTCCATCATAGTTGGAGCCCAACGCTTGAATAACCCCTTAATTCCTTGCTCTTTTATGACCCTGTTCATGCCAGTAAACGTGTTCTTGTATTTCACAGGGTCAATCTGAGATCACAGGAATGAAAAGTAAAAGTAATGCAATTAGAGCAAATAAAAAATTTAGGGCTAAATTTTTTATTAGCTATTTGAATTCAGTTGAACAAAGATAACTATTTTAGTTTAGAAATGATATATGAAAGGTAATAAATGCATCGCTACTAATTAATAGTTGCCAACAAATCGAATTCCTGACATGATCAATAATTACCTTCCACGTGAAGCAACAATCTAATGTTGCTGAGACTCAGAAACACGCTGCAGGCATTAAAACCGATCATATTTGTTAAATTAACATCACCCTTCTATATGAAATAAACTCATGTAAGCATATAAATATTTGTCATTGACTAAGCATCATACTGACAGAAGAACTCATAATGTTGATTATTTTCCTTCCATTGAACATGAGACTAAAAACCATTAGATAGGTAGGCAAAATTACAGCCCATGTGTATGTGCACCATTGTTCTGACCGCATAGGAACTGAGCTCATCATTAAGGTGCTGTGCTGAATATGACTCCATTAAGCCATCCCCTGAAAGCACTATGATACATGTGCAATTTCCAATGAACTCAAACTGAAAACTACTGACTGACATAGCTCAGGGATTGAACTTATCTCAACTGAATTAATATGACCTTCCACTAAACATCAGATTAAAATCAAGGAGAATCCCAAGACAGGAAGAATTGAGCTCGTATGTGCAATTTCCTTCCACTAAGCATGAGAATGGGAATCCATTATAACCCATAATCCATAGTAACATAAGGGCTCAAGTTAGATGTAAAATTGAATTGATTACATAATACACAGAATTCAAACGAATGAATGCTAAATGGAAATTTCTAAAAAGAAAACAATCCATTCATACAGCTCTTTGCACTATGATGCACACTTGTCTGCATATTGAACTTTTGATTGCCCATAGACAATTGTTTACGGAGAGAAAATTTAAAATCAACAAGTACCAATAACAACTTTATATAACATAACGCATGCTACAACATAAGTATGAATATTGATTGAAAAGTGCTGAGCAGTAAACATAGAACTACTGTTTGATAGTTGTCATCTGGCATCAAACTCATGAGTTCTGATCAGAATTTGTTGTGATCAGTAACCCATAATAGCAGTAGATCCCATGGCTATAAGACAAACTTTAATCAAGAGAACCCATAGGAACCTTCAAATTTTTTTTTTGTATATACAGAAATTTCTGAGTAGGAAGAGTTTGGAAAGTAAGATGTGCTGTATATTTTTCAAAGACAAAATAAGATGTATTGACAAAATTGCATCATGTGTAGCATAGTGGTTAGATGGTTTTGTAGTAGAGGAAAAACTAGTCATATAGACAAGGTGTTGCTTGACAGCGGCAGCACCATTTCACATCCAGAGAAAGAACACGGTCAAGATAGTGTGCTCGGAGTGCTCTGTGTGCATCCCTTTCATGAATATGGATGAGGAGATTCATCCAATTTCTGATCCGCTGAAGTAGTTGTATTGTTGGGCGCAACCGGTAAAGAGGCAGCCTAGGTGGACATAGGAAGCGCTCCTACACATTTAGAAGCGCAGCTTCTTGTTCCTTGATTTTTGTGCAAAATTGTTGGAGTTGCGAGATATATTTATGGTCCATTATGTTCCTGCACAGAAATTGAAAGCATGTTAGTGACTGATGTATAGAAGATATAGTGAAATGGGAAAGCAGAATAGTAAATAGCTAGTGGGATGGCAAGGCACCAATAGTAGAGGGGTTTGAAGGAGCTTGAGCAATAGATTTTGAGGTGAGTAGAGCTTCTTCTTTTTTCCTACGTATGACAAAAGGGTTCTCCTTCATCCAGGAATAGCGAGAGAAGGAGAAAGCAGGGGAGATGCACAGGTCATTTAATGACTGGACTCTTGATACTGCTGTGAAAGTGAGACCCTGTCGATCAATGTTTCCGATGTCGATTGTCACCTTATCCAGTGTCATGCCTTGTGATTTGTGGATTGTCAAAGCCCATGCCATGCGAAGCGGAATTTGTGTGCGTGAGCCCCTTGTTATGGGGGGTATCGGCACAAATTTAGGATTTGAAGGATCCCATGGTGGACCTTTGTAGTGAAGAAAGTCGACTACGGCAAATAATGGTAGTTCGGGCGGTTTAGTTGTTGGTGCATATACGAGTGCGTGGACGGTGCCGAGGGCACCATTGACAAGGCCAGCCTCAATCCACAAGTTTCTTGTTAGAATAACGCATTGTCCAATGCAAAGGAGAAGTTTTGCAGCTAGTTGTTCATCTTCCACGTTGTTGCCTCTAAATTCCTTCCTTTGGGTAGCGTAGCAACGTGCGATTGGTTGGTTGAGTGTTTTCAACATGGTTTTATTGTGCATGTCAACAGCCTGATTTGTGGCGTATAGATGCATTGAACTTGAAAATGACTGGACCTCAGCTTCAGGAAGGTTTGTTTTTGAACGTGTCATAAGAAGCTTCCAATCATCAATAGTGGGTGTTGCATTGCGAAGGTTGGAGAGGAGTTCGCGGAAGGAAATCTGAGCAGGGCTAGTTCCTTGTTGGCAAAAAACTGTTGAAAGTGTAACCACAGTATCAAAGCTTTGCCATAGTGCAGTGCCACGAGAAGTGCCTACATACATTGGTGTGTCTTTGACAGGTGGAAGTTGGGCAAGGTCCCCGACGAGAATTATAGAGCGTCCACCAAAAGGGTTGCTTTTATTTGATGGGAATGCCTCCCGCAAGCGATCATTGATTTGAGAAAGCAATTTAGGACCAATGAAGCTCATTTCATCAATTAGAATGTATTTCACATCTCGGAGTTGTTCTTGAAGGTTTAGGAGGGCTTGACCCTCTAAAGGTTGCATAGAGGATACAGGGATGCGAAGAGCAGAGTGGATTGTCAATGCATTGATGTGGAATGCTGCAACACCGGTCGGAGCAAGCAAGAGGAGGGGGCTTGGTCCATTGGTGGAGTTTTAAAGGAAGGCATTTTTTAGGCATTCAATTAGGAATGACTTTCCAGTACCAGCAGTGCCTTGGATTATCATTTTTAAAATTGATCCTGCAGCGTGTGCGTGGAAGTGGGAAAAAATGATATTGAATGCAATGGTTTGGCTTGGGGACAAGGAGGAAAGCGAATGTGGGAATGGAGTTTGGGTTTGGTGGATTGTTGTGGAGGAGCGGTTGAAGTTGATGAAGCGAATGGCTGTTTCTTGCAATTGTGAAGGGATAATGGAGTTGGACCAATTATAATTTGCATCAAAGTCACGATGGCCAAGCATTTCAAGTTCATCGAGAAGGATATTGTTGCTTGGGTGGAGTTGAGAGAGAAATTTCCATTCAGGCATGTCGAGCGTGGGGGCATGGGGAGGGGCATCAGGAGATGAACAGCAAGAGTCAGCATCGACAGGGCCGATTGGGGTGCGGTGGACATGCCAAGCTTGATATGTATGTCTAGTTTGTTCCCAATGTGCGACAATGGCCGCGTCGGATGTGCCGATGTCGTCAGGGAGTGTACGGAAAGGGCAGTATAGAAGGAGTTCACTCCAACAGAAGTCCACATAGGATGATGAGTCTTTCAATGGGATGGAGGTGAAACAAGGAAGGACACGTACAACCATAGGAGGGAAGATCTGTTTCCAAGGTGTTTTTTTGCGGCGGGAGGAGAATGTCCAAGAGCGTGCAACTTCAATAAGAGGCAAATCCTCGAGTGCAGGTGGTCTATTCATGTATGAGACGATGAAAGGTGTCGATGGAGGATCACCATCAAATTGTTGTGAAACACGTTTGAATATTTGTTTTTTCACATTGAGGGATACAAAAGAATGACTGCACTTTACTAGTGGGAGTTTTTGCAGCATGTGGCATGTCTCCTGTGCACCAATGTCTCGATCACCGACAATTTCGGTCAGAACTTTGCGGACGACAGTAATAGTAGGAGCATCAGGTGGGGAACATTGGGAGAGACGGGAAAGCATTTGGTAGTAGCTTTCAGACTTTGCCTCTGCTTTTGCTGCATACTTTGAAATGTAGTTCAACACAGCATGGCGTGATAGAATTGGTTGGAAGTCCATGTTTTCCCTCCAAATTGCAAGAAGATGAGCGTTGTGCACATTTAGCTTGTCATCATTTCTAGCAGGGGTGTACAATTTACGGCCAGTATTATCAATGTGAAGAGATGATGTGTCGCGAACTTCCCATGGGGCTCCATAGCGGCAACTTGTTTTGTTATTTCTTTTGCACAAACATGTACTAGAGTGGCAAGTTGTGTGTCTTTGAACAGAATTGACAAGTTGCTCATAGTCTTGCAACTGATTGCCTGTAAGAATTTCATGTGTCTGGAGGAGGCATGGGTCTTGAAGAGATGAATAATTTAGCCCAACCGCCCGGTTTTGAATGGGACGAGGGTTCCAAGCAGTGATGTATGCATCGAAGAAATCTGTAGCTGCACTGACAGCAGAAGCATTGGTCCAATCTAAAGTGTCCATAGTAGGTGCATTTGGAAGCCATAAGAAACCATGGATATGTGCGGAGCCGCGATGTTGCCATTCATACTTTAAAAAAAGAAGGGGAAAATAAATAAGATGGATGCGTGGAAGTGAATTTAATGAAAGGTAAGAGATGGAAGGAATAGTATGCATACCTGCACCAGTAATCCTTTACAAGGAGTCCTTTAAGTAGCACTTCTTCGAGGAATATTGTGAATCTGCAATGGATGTATTGAGATGCACGGTGAGGGTTTGCAACAACATTCTGGATTCTCCATCGAGTTTGCTCATGTGAATTGGATGGAGGGTTGGAACGCATGGTTCTATGCAAGTCAGGCCATTTGGTATCAGCTGCACTGAGTGTGAAGAATATGGTAGGGGTACCTTGTTGAATGATCATGTCGTGAAGCTCATGTCTAGCTCTAGTCCAGAATGAGCGACTGCCGCGCAAGGATGATCCGAAGCGCATAATTTGGTTTGGGATGGTGGAAGGGGGGATTTGTTGAAGGTGGTGGCGAAGGTCAGCGATTGTTGTTGGAAGGGTGTTTGAAATGTCTCTTTTCATGAAGACAGAGGCAGTTGCTTGGCTGCGATGGCACATGATGAGATTGTACAAGTAGTAGCGGAAGCGAGGATGTTGTGAAAAACGGCTGTCATGGTAGTGTATTAAATGCAAAGCGTATTCTTGCATATCTACTTTTGCAATTCTTGGTTGATTAATCATTGCAGAGCCGGTGGGGAAGAGGGTGGGGAAGGCCATGGAGAAGAGGCCTTCTGTGTTGTATTCATTGATTGGGGAGAGGTCAATGATGGGCCATTGAAGTGAATGGATGGGCGAGTGATTGGGGGATTCTATGTAGGCAAGTATTTCATCTATTTCTGAATGAGAGTTTGGCAGATTTGCAACAAAGGAGGATGGGTGGAGGTCAGATGGGCATGGTTGGGGAAGTTCAGATTCACAATTTTCAAGAATGGCTTGTGGGAGTGGGATGGAAGATGTGTTGGCATGGCTTAGCATGTTGGAAATGTTGGTGGGCACAATAGGCAAAGCCTTCAGGGAATTATGGTTAGTGTGGACATCGTTGTAATACAGATCATTTTGCAATTTGAATTGCAATGCTGCATGAACACGCGATCTACTGACAAAAAAGTCGTACAAGTTTTCATCAGAACTAGTTTTGTTTACAACAAGGATGTCTAGTTCTGATAGCATGCGAGGAAGAGAGGTCACAATATTAGTGATATCTTGAGGAAAGCTAATAGTGTGGCCGGAATATTTTAGTTGGCCACCACGTGCATGGGTGACTTGAATAATGGGGTTTACACGAGCAATCAACATCTCTTCAACTTGAGTCAGGCAAGAGAGGACATGGGGTTGGATACCTGGGTCCATGTTGTTTGCGAAGGAAAAACGGTGGGTTGTTCGTTCACCAAGACAACGGGCACAACAAATGATTCCGTTATTTGTTTTTGTTTTCATGGATGGGTAAGATTCATAACAAATTGAGCAAACTTGGATGGGACTAAGTGCATCAATTCTTTCACGGAAGCGAAGATGTGCATGTTGGAGTTGGATAGGGAGGAATTGTTGCACAGATGGAGAAGGAGGAAGATGCTGCGGGACATGGAAAGGGTGGGTAAGAGGCAAAGGAATTGCAGGGTATGGAAAGGGCTGGCTAGGGAGGGGAGTTGTAAGGGTGAATGGGAAAGTTTGGGCGGGATGTAGTGGAAGGAGGGTACTTTGTGAAGGAATAGGAGTTTGGTGTGTGGTGGATTGAGAGAGAAGGTTGGCCTGGCGAGTTGCAAAGAGGAGACGACGACGTGCAGTAATTCTTTCTTTGTTAAGTGCGTAGTAGCGGCGCCATTGTTCCCTTTGCAAACTGTTGTCTGGTGTGGTTGGCATAGCTGTTGCAAAAAAGGAAAGGCATGTCAAATGCATGAAGTATAATGAAAGAAGAGGGAAGCATGAAGATGCAACACTCTATTTCATATTTTTATGTTTTATTATTTATTATTTTTGGCGAGTTTTTTTTTTTTGTGTTATGTATTTCACCATAGAAATAGTCGTATGGAAATGGTGTGAGTGAATTTTGAAGTGGAAATGTATTGAATATGGTTTGCATAAAAATGAGTGTTGCATATTTGAAATCAGAGAATATGTGTTTTGAAAGCAAGAACATGTTGCATTTGGTGGCCAGAGGAAATGAAAGGCAGATACTTATTTTTTTTGCAAAGAAGAAGAAGCAAATTTTGTATTATATTCCATACTAAGCATAGCATGTTGACATTTGCATTTATAAAATTGTGTGTTTTGCAAACAAGATGAAGGCATGAAGGAGGAAAGGGAAAACGACATCTGTAAATGTTCATATATTAAGAAGGGCCATTACAACATAGCGGAATAACATATAAACAAGATGCAATGAAGAAGCAAGTTGATACCTATACATTTAGGAGGACTATTAGAAAGGGAAAGGGGTTGTGAACATATAGTAACGATTACAAAATATAGATGCAAAATCGACGATGCATGACACGTGAGGGGAAAGAGCGTTGAAAGTTGAACAATGGGAAGAGGCAAGAAATGTATGGCTAAAGGCGGCGACATGCTTTGTTCGTAGGGGAAGTCGGAGGTTGCAGGAGTTGAAGGAGGATTTTCGACGCATCAGCAAAAGGCAGATCTTCTGCATGCATAACAATTGGTCGCAGTCGTTCAATGCCGTTGAAGTTGTCTCTCTTTAAAGAAAGTGTGAAGAGGAATTGTCGCCCTTTGATTTTGCTATATATGTCAAGGACAGCTTGAGGATCTGCGGAGAGGAGGAAAAGGTCCTCTGCAGAGATGCCTAGGAGGGCATTTGCGGCGTCGTCAAAAGCGACAACATTTTCGAGGTGGCCAGTGTGATCGTGCAGCTGGAGGCGGAGAATGTAGCGGTAGTCACACTTGGTGAAAGACCCTTCACACTTTGAGCAACGCCACGTGGCATCATCTTGTTGTATAGCCTTTTTCATGTATTGCATACCATCAATGGTAAGTGGGCATGCAAGGAAGTAGAAATCATGCAAGTCAATTGAGGTAGCAGTAGCACGGAGCGACATCCATGGGACATTTTCTCCAGGTGGAATTGAGAGGATCTCAGAAATTGTTTTTGTAGCAAGTGGCTTCTTATTGGTGCTTGAGTATTTGCGGCTAAGTGAGGGCGACGAAGTTCGAATGCCTTCTTTCTCGAACCATTGCTTAAGTTCCACCGTTTCAGCGATCTTTGGATCGATAAAAAGCGAGGTGGTAGGGATTGTGCTGATAGTCTGGCCGTTGAACTCGACGACCCTTCCACCTCGAATTGAAAGGACTGTAACTGCACGAGCCATGCGAAGATCAGAGAGTTCACGCCCTTCAGCATGGCAGTGTTCTCCCCACAAGGTCACATCAATGCTGTTCCCGGAAATGTCGCGAAGAGAAATTGTCTTTCTTGGAGTTCCAGAGCCATCGCGTTTGCAGACAATAGAGGTGGGAGAGAGTGAGCTAACAATACCTATGACATCAACGATTTAGTTAGCAGGTGAGAGTTTAAGGGAATTGATAGGTACAAAGTGGAAGGTGTGGGAAGGAATTGTGAGATCATCATTCAAGACTTGAGAAACTGTTGATGAAGAGAAGAGGAGAATTTCAAATAGGCATCTTAGATGGTTATAGGAAGGGTTGGGGACCTTTATGGTGCCATTTTCAACATTGTAGATTTGGCCAACTTGAATGAGAGCATGAAGGGATTCAGCCAATTCATTGAAGGCAGACACGTGGATTTGCTCGTTTTCGTGGTCGACAAGGTCAAAGCCTAGTGACTTCCCAGAGCTGCGTGCATTGGTAAAATGCCGAAGGGGTGTTTTTGAAAGGACGCGGCCTTGGATGGACCAAGTTTTCCTTGCAGGGGAGAGTGCTTTAAAAGGGAGAGTTGTTGAAGATGCTGCGGCAGGGTCTTGGGAGGAAAATGAGTGAATGTCAAGGGACGGTGGTGATGAAAAGGGAGAGGCAAAAGATGAGGATGATGTGGCTTGGACCATTTGTTGAGTAGAGAGAGTAAGAGGGCATGGGTCACCAACCAATGGGGCAACGCGTTGGACTACCTCAAGATCGAGAATAGAGAGTGACCTGCAAGAACGAGCAATGTATCAATGAAGTGGAAATGTAGAAATTTAGAAATAATAAAGGAAATAGAGGGATATAAGGGAAGAAAAGCTATAGGGGAGGAAGGTGTGAGGCGTTATGTAGTAAACGTACATTGTTTGATGCGAATACGTGCACGAGCATCTCTTCAACAGAACAATGGAGCCGACAGCCAAGGTTCCATCCTGCGCGAGGGAAGTGTGCGAAGAAGGGAGAAGGGCAGAATGTTTGTGAACACCATCGGAAAGTGAGACGCGGTAGCAAGCTGCTGAAGTCCGGGCAGAGTTGATCTGAGCAAGTTCAACAATTTGGAGGGTTGGTTGCTAGCCGATAGCACCAGCTAGTAGAGAAGGAAGACAATTGCAAGATAACGATGTCTCCATGGTAGAACAGGTGGCTTGAAAAAAAACAATACGCTGCAAGCGAATAGAGATAGCAAGGTCAAGACAGTGAAGAAGAACATGTCCAGGTAAACGAAGGGCAAATCCGATATTGCTAATTTGTGAGATGAAATGTAGAAGTGCTAATTTGGATGATTTCCACTCTTCAATTAATAGTGACAAATTTGGTACATGGAAGATGCTATTGCAAGTTGCACAAGTGGAAGTTGTGCAAATATGTTCCTTACAATGAGTACTGCAAAGGCTTTCCCTATGGAACATATATTTTGGAATAGGGCATGTTGAATTATTTTGATAGTAAACAAGGCATAGGCATAAAATAGGTTAGGAGAGGATGTTGGGTTGTAGGTATAAACGGAAAGGAAATAGTAATGTGGAATAGGCCTATTTCTAAATGAGCTTGTGAAGTACACTACTTGCAAATGTATATCTTGAATATTGTAAGTGTTTTTCTAATATTTTTTGTATGATAGCATTTAATTGTTGAAAATAAAATAAATATATAAATTCAAACTTTAAGTATGATTTAGTTATTTTTAACGTTTAATTAATTCGATAATAGGATTTAGCAGAATAGGATAGACTCACAAAAAACAGTTCGAATTGAGGCCAGCAACCTTTGTCCAAAGAAAATAAAATCCCATGCTAATTATGGCCGATGGCACTAAAACCCCCATGTTATCGTATAGCCAAGGCAAGCAGCAGAGGGAAAGCGAGGGGGAGTTCACATGTTGAATGTAAATGTTTAATTATTCTGAATAATCCAGAATCCAGATTAATACCTCCTCTTGTCATCATGTGGGTGTGTTTGGGTGTGTATTATGAATATTCCTATGTGGATAACAACTGTGAGAAACAACTGATTGATGAGCCATTACCCACAACAAAAGTTATGACAATCTGTAAACTAGCTTTACAGTGTAAGTCCCTGTATCGATGATATAGAATCCTCGTGTACTCGAATACTACAATGGCATATTCCTGAAATTTAACTCCAGTAGTTCCACGTTAAAACTAATTTAGTAATTACAAGCTGTTATTACCAGGGTTACAGAGAGATGTGTTCCTGAGGGCATGGGATCACATCCCCCTTCGGGATGGATGCAAGCAAATGCACTAGGGAAATGTCTCCCTTAGAAAATGAGACACCCCCATGCTCCGTTTTTACCCAATCATCTTGTTTTGAAGTTTTAAACCCCTACCTGGTAATCACTAGTAATATTAAATTGTTAAAGTAAAAGAATAAACAATGAAAAATAAAGTTTACATCTTCCATTATATTTCATTTTTATATTTTTTGCTTAAATGTTTTACATTATCATTAATTGTTTTATGATGTTTGAGGGTGGTTCGATTCTAGTTGGACTTCATATGGTGATAAATTTCAGCAAACTTAACAGTTTTCAGAATTGCATGATTGGGCAGATTGCAATATTTATATTGGATTATATCATGTATGAGGGTATGGAATTGAGGTTTAATAAAAAACATCAAGTCCTCTATATACCATAATGTTGGTGGTGTTGAATATTAAAGTCCTCTGTCATGATTTTAGCAAAAATGTACTAGGGAAAATCTAATTGCTGCCTTTAAACTTGGAAAGCTGATCCTATCTTCTCATTTTTCAATTTTCCAAATATAATGAGAAATACAATGATGATAGCCTATAAATGATATATTATCATGATTCATGATTTATCATGATTCATGATTTATCATGAATTGTTATGTATAAGATTATAAAATTTCATTAATTTATCATTTATATTTCTAATTTTATATATTGTAGCTTAAAATTGTATATATTTCAGATGGAGTCCCCTTATGTTGAAGATCCTGACGTCCCCTACGATGTTACCTAAAATTTAAGGGGTATATATATATATATATATATCCTGCAGATGCATTTCCCCACTCCTGCATCCCGGCATCCCTAAAACTTGGGAAAACATTGATTATTACAGTGGCAGATCCTTAGTGATAAAGGTCTGAATGCACACTTGCCTCTAGAAGGACCACTATTCTGTCCATGATTGAATACTCAAGGCAAATATAAATAAAGTTCATGTCAACAAATAAATTTCCTAAGACTGGCCTATCACAACGTGGCCTTATGTTGGCTCATAGAGAATATTGATTGGAACTTGGAATGTGCATACCTTGTAGCTTCAGGCAAATTTCTAAACACTGCAAAGAAATTTGGTAATGTTGTAAGAGTAAGTCTACATCAACAATCACGGTTGATTACGATAACTAAGTTTGGGTGACCATATTTTTAGCTGTTACTACTGACCGTTCTCTCAGATGATATTTTAGTTGGTACCTTATCTAAATATCTATAGCTTCAAAGTTGCTGTTTAATAAAAATTATAGAAGAACAAACAATAATAGATAAAACATTTGATCTCTCTTGCACAGCACGTTATTTTTGCATCATTACTGAAAAAACCATTGCTATTTGTGTTTATGTGAATATAGCAATAAGTGGGCACTCTACTAGGTTCCACTTAGCAGGGCATACTTTTCTTGATAAAAAAGCAACGGCAATACTAGGCTTGATCTTCAAATAGCTGCTAAATGCTCGCCTTGAAGCAAAATGTATATCCTATTTGAAGCCTTGCACAAACTATTTTTATCCAAAACATAGATAAAGCTTTCCATCTCCTAAGTCATTACAAGTGTTCATCTTTTACAACTGTAAGCAGTCAAAAAAGGAAAACGCACAGCCAAGAGCAGAAAAGCTCAACTTTTCCAACTAAAGCTAATAATTGGACAAAAAATGGAGAACTTTGAGAAGGACAAAAATGAAGAACTTTGAGAAAGGAAAATGGTCTTGAGTCTTATATGCAGAAAGAGAGGCATAGTACAAAACAGCAAAGAAGTCAAATGGAAAGCCAAATTTCATAATCTAAAATTAATTTCCTATTTGATTATCATTATGAATGTCACTGTTGATCAATATACAAATGAGTCATGAAGCATTAGCCCCAAATAGTTTTAGAGACGGGCCAAGGACCACAATAATTCTAAGAAACTTATGGCTATCAAACATGCAGAATGAAAGCTGTGACATCAGACTAATTTTCAGAGTTCTCTGCAAGGAACAAATGTCTACTGCTGGATCAATTCTTCCAGATAGAATGTCTCTGTCTATCATAACGTAGGCAAGAAAACCATCCAGCTAAGTTATAGACGAAGTAAAACAAAAAAGTTAAAAACAAGTTGCTAACACATGATAATTTGCAGTTTCAAACAAGCATTCTGAAAGCTACCTTGTATTTGACTGATAACTTATGCTCGAGAGTCTAATCAAATAACCAGCACGAAAAACCAATTAAGTGAGAAGTGCCATCTCATTTAATCTACATGTCTGAAGGAACAATGGGCTACTATAATCAACGAAACTCCAGAAATGTTAAATAGATGAATTCAGCTATCACTAGGGAATAATATTCCTGAATTGATTATTTTCTGACAATTTTTACAAAAAATAGATCCATAAATCATAAGATTTGCCAGGACATTGTTGAGCATTAGGGAATTTATCCCAAATTCCAAAAACTATATAGCAGGTCATAAAAGTCTTGGAAAATCTGCCTTTGAATTATAATTTTTCTCATATTAAAAATTAGAAGGATTTCCCAACTATTGTACTCTTGATATAAGTATGCTTTCTGAACATAACCTCTGGAGATGATCTACCAAATATGACAACAATAAATAGATTTAATATATATTCTAGTTGCATCGGAACAATGTAATAGCAAGAGTAGATAAATGCCACAGAAAGGTCCTATGTCTCTTTAGTCCATTTTAAATCTGCTGAATGATATATATATTTACAACCAAAGTAGGATAAAGAGAGGAGGAAAGTGTTGGCATGGCTTTAACAGGCAATAGGCATGTAACTGAACTACCAAAGTAACCATATTTGTAAATGAGCTTGTGAAGTATGCTACTTGTAACTGTATATCTTGAATATGCTAAGTGGTTTTTTCAACTTTTTGAAAATCATGATGCACATGACAAATTGAAACATAAGCGCACAAGCAAATGGAATACATTGATTGAAAATAGAACTGTTACTAATACAATTTGCCACCCATGATTTTGGAATTACATAATTGTTTTTCTTCATTAGATGATAAAAAGAGGCAGAAATGGTACAAAATACTGCAAAGGGCATTGAAAAAAACGATAAATATATGCACAACCAAATCAGGATAAAGAGAGGAGAAAACTTTTTGACATGCCTCTAACAGGCTACAGCAATGCAACGCCTACAGCCATGTAAAAGAACTACAAAAGTTGCAAAAGGACGACTGTAACAGCTTGAAATGATTTTAGTGTACCTGTGCTCAAGAAGTATGCAAAAGGAGGTAAACGAATTTCACATGAAAGACAACAGAAATTAAGTATTCTATAGATCTCATGTTCCTCAATAAGATGTTTGCAATCACATGTAATACAGAATATAAGAAAAATGTATGTTGCCATATGCAGATATATTGTTGAGGGATTTTATTTTTTTTGTTTAGAACTGTCACAACTATAATCCGCCACCCATAGTTTTGGAATTACATAATTGTTTTTCATCATTAGATGATAAAAAGAGGCACACATCCTATTATGAGATCATATTAAAACAGAAACACCTCAAATGATGAACAACCAACAAAATGCATAAGAGAAAAACCATTTCATCTATGTATTTCTTAAATGAAAAGGGAGTGGAAAGCCTAGGAGTCAGGTATAAAAGAAAATTCAATCAACCATCCTTGGAAAAGATCGGACAAACCAACAAGCAAGCTATCTATCTCAATATCTAAGAAGTCGTCTACCCACTGATGTCTAACGAAGTGAAAGTGAATGCAGGAAATGAAATGAAATAATGAGGACTGTGGACTCTTCCCCTTCAAGGGCATCAGATATAAAATCATTCGATCTCTGTATTTCTTAAATGAAATGGGAATGGAAAACCTAAGAGCTGAACCAGATATGAAAAAAATGTCAAACAGGCATCTTTGAAACAACACCGAATGGGCACAATAGAGCTATCCCGATCACAATATCTAAGAAGCCGTGCAGGGGAATTACCGGGTGATGTCGAATGAAGTGAACGCAGAAAATGAAATAAGCGGGACTGTGGACTCTTCTCCTTCAAGGGCACGGTGGTAAAATCTGTTCTGCGTGCTTCTCTCCTTTCTGTGCTCTTATATTATCTGAGTTTTTTCTGTTCTGTGCCCTTCTCGTATATGAATTTAAGACTCCGAGTACTGCTTCCTAATCTGCAAGTTAGCCCTTCAGTCAATTATGGTTGTGACATGCTATGTCCAGAAGTATGCAAAAGAAGGTAAACGAATTTCACATGAAAGAACAACATAAATTAAGTATTTTATAGATCTCGTGCCCCTCTATAAGATGGCTGTAATGACATGTAATCCAGAAAGAGATAAAGATATCACGTAACAGAAGCTCTGTTTGGACAAAAACCACAGGCCACTGAAGCTTAGAACAATTGGAAAAAACTAAGTGTACAACACAATACAAGGGAGAAGCTGCTAGAATTTAAGAAGCTGAATAGTAAACAAAATTCCAACTCTTCTCTAACAGAAGCTCTGTTTTGACGAAAACCCAAGGCTACTGAAGCTTAGAACAAGTGGGGAAACCAAAAATAAGTGCACAACAGAAAACAAAGGAAAAGATGCTAGAATTTAAGAAGCTCAACTGTAAAAAGAATTCCAACTCTTTTCAAGAAGTAGCATCAATCTGAAGCATAATGCCAATACATAGCTTAAACTGCACCAAACATCTTGACTAATTCAAAGTTACCGAGTTTTTACACAGTATCTCACGAAGCTCATTTGCAGTCAACACAGAAGAACTATTAAAAGCTGTTACCAAATAGTCAATTTGCTGCAACAACATCAAGATGCTATTGAAGTCAACAATTTTTTATTATAAGTCCTGAAGGCCTCTTGTTGAATCGCTAGCTGAAACAATCCATATCAATCATCATAGTGAAATATAATCATGGTGAAAATTATGCACAAAATCTCAACCAGGTATATATCCGGATTAGGAAGAATGGATATTGTCAGTAGTGGAGTTCATATAGTTAGAAAAACAGTGAGTTGTATTATCCAAAAACTTCCCTACCATTTTCAAAGTTTGGCATGTGATTGATCCAACGGTCAACAGAGACCAGCTTATTTGCATCCAAAAAAACTGAACAATAGTTTTCGTCTCTACTATTGGATACAATAAAAATTCACAGAATTTTGAATATATCTCTGGAGGCCTCTTGCTGAACCATTTCGCTGGCACAACAGTGCTTGTGGCAACAAAGGCAAAATATTTTAAAATAATAGAAACGCTGCAAAAGATAGGGTACATAAATCAACTTTAAGCAAAGTCTTTCCAAACCCAACTTTAAGAAATAAGTCCTTGTATCTAAAAGAAACACATTGAACATCCTGCACACAATGTGATTAGAGAATTTGCCAAATTTGGAAACAGAGGATACTGATAATCGTGGAGTCTATATGGTAAGAACGCCAGAAGAGTCTATATTTCAAAAGTCCCCAATCATTTTAAAGACTTTTGCATTTGTTTTATCCAGTACTCCATAGACAACTTTATTTGCATCTAGCAAAGCTGTACTTATTCGCATCAAAAAAAATGAACAATAGTTTTCGTGTCTACAACTGGATATAATCAAAATTTACAGAAATTTGAATATAACTCTGAAGGGCTCTTGCTGAACCATTTCGCTGGCACATCAGTGCTTGTGGCAACAAAGGCAAAATATATTAAAATAATACAAGTGCTGCAAAAGAAAGGTTACAGAAATCAACTTTAAGCAAAGTTCTTTCCAAACCCAACTTCGAGGAATCAGTCCTTGTATCTAAAAGAAGCAAATTGAACATCCTGCAGACAATGCGATTAGGGAATTTGGCAAATTTGCAAACAAAGGATACTGATAATCGTGGAGTCTATATGGTAAGAACGCCAGAAGAGTCTACAGGCTGTCTCCAATACACAATACAATCAATTTCGACTACAATAATGAGAGGCTATCAAAACAATGTGCATCTTTTAGACACAGAATCGAAACCTGATAAATGCGTGTTCTTGAAAATAAAGGGTAAAAGAATTCAAACTGAACCTGTTGCTCAAAAAAGCACATTGAAAATCCTGCAGACAATGCGATTAGGGAATTTGGCAAATTTGCAAACAGAGGATAAGAACGCCAGAAGAGCCTACAGGCTGTCTCCAATACACAATACAATCAATTTCCACTACATCCTGCAGACAATGCGATTAGGGAATTTTCCAAATTTGCAAACAGAGGATACTGATAATCGTGGAGTCTATATGGTAAGAACGGAAGAAGAGTCTACAGGTTGTCTCCAATACACAATACAATCAATTTCGACTACAATAATGAGAGGCTATCAAAAAAATGTGCATCTTTTAGACACAGAATCGAAACCTGATAAAGGCGTGTTCTTGAAAATAAAGGGTAAAAGAATTCAAACTGAACCTGCTGCTCAAAAAAGCACATTGAACATCCTGCAGACAATGCGATTAGGGAATTTGCCAAATTTGCAAACAGAGGATACTGATAATCGTGGAGTCTATATGGAAATTTGAGAACATGCATTTGTTTGCGGACGAACATATGAAGACGGAGGATGAACGCATTTAACCACACCCGTATATGGCAGGTTTCAGCATTAATGAAGGAGCAGTAACCACGAACCAAGCGCATCTGCATATTTAACGCTGCAACAACCAAACATTCATTCCAGATCTGGGCGATTTCTTGGATTTTGAAGTAGGCTGAGAGGCGTTGCTGCCACGCTTGAGCATTAACGAGACCCAGGTGGTAAATCGTGCGAGGTGGAGAACTGCGAGCTGTAAACACTGAAACAACGAGGCAACAATTAATCCGAGAACTCCATTCAGCCAAATCGTCCGAGGTGGAGGTAAGAGCAGCATCGTGCGCGTTGGACTGTGAGCTGACCTGGTAAATCGTCGGAGGTGGAGAAAACAGCGAGGTTGAACCAGCAGCCGGCAAACGGCACATTCTCATTCGCTCGAAGAACGATGGCAAAGTGCTCTGATTGGCTCCAGCAAAAAACGCATTCGGCCAAACCCAACAAAGGGAACGCCTTTCGGCGTAATTATCAATATTTAAAAGAGTTTGTTGCGTAAGTTTTTAGAATTTTAGTAGATCACTTGGTTCAAAGGTTGAAGAAAGAAGTGATATAATACTGATAAACATGTTACTTGGTTTTTTATTTTAAATTAATTTATTATATTTTTTCAAATTTCAACAATATTTTATATAAAATTTTGGAATACATATAATAAAATATTGTTATACATATGTACGGAAAAGTTGGCATGTTACTTTATCTTTCATGATTTAAAAATAAATCAAATGACAACTTTTACAATTCGAGGGATTGTGTGAAATAATAAATATATTTACACTGTTTTATGTTAAGAAAACTTTGAAATAAAAAATGGTGTATAATTTTATTTTGTATAATTAAAAATGTTATTTTAGTTTATTTTTGAAATTTATTTGCGAAGGTCACAAAAGTTTCAAAAAGTTTCAAAAGTTATTTATTAAAAATGTAAATATAAAGTTTTTATATTAAAATTTCTAGATTTATAAATTTTATTTGATAAGTTTATGAAAATGTAAAATAAATATAGATAAAGTTATTTATTAAAAATGTAAATATAAAATTTTTATATTAAAATTTTTAGATTTATAAATTTTATTTAACAAGTTTATGAAAATGTAAAATAAATACGAATACAAAGTTTTTATATTCAAAATTATTCTTTCTTGTTTAAATAGATGGAGTAGTTTTAAGTGTGATGTTTTGGAAATTTTTTATAGATTTTTGGTTTGAATCTGCTAAAATATTTGTGGCCAAATCTTGATTTGATTTGTATTTTTTAAACTTTGTTTTTTGATTATATTATGGATTCAGCTCCGTCAAAAATCTCTAGGACTTTGATTGTGAGAAATTTACCTATGAAATTTGTGATTTCAATGAATCCATACTAAATTCTAAACAATCCAAAAATAAACCAAAAAACTTTCCAAAATATCACACTTAAAAACTATTAAAAAAAATCACCTAAAAATTTTGATTGCAATCTAAATTTAATTCCTTTAACATACAAAATATAATAATTTTCGTCAAAATTTAATCCCATAACATACATACAATCCCAAAAAAAATTCTAAGTTCAATCCTAACAAAAAACGCTCACATTGAAATGGAAATAGTCACGTACGACATGTGAGGTAGTCCACCGAAAGAGCACAACTCTTCCCGTGTTGTCTAAATAGCTGGCAATTTTCACCTTGGAAAAGGTTGAGCTTTCTTAGGCAGGTTTTTTGGTTAAAATCTGGGAATTTTTAAAAAAAAGCAAATAAGAGTTGTGAAATGCTGAGGACGACTTTTTTAATAATGCTGAAACCATTTTTAATATTAAATAATGATAATGCTGAAACCATGCCACAAAAGTACAATAAATATCACAAAATCGATTGAAATTGGAAATATGACAAAACAATGGCGGCCCAAGAACATCTTTCCAGTGCAAGTCGCATTTGTTCACAAATTTTGACTATCAAACCAGGCGCTGAAATCTGATTTGAAAGATTTGACAGATGGCTTAGAAATTTATAAAATCATTCTTCCTAACTGTGAAACTGGTTTGAGAGGTGTGAAAAGTGCTAAATTTTAAAAGTAAATCTGATTTGAAATTCCAAAAGTAGATCTGATTTGAAATTCCAACCGATGGAATTTTATGGACACATTTACTTGTCATGGGTGATTTGATGAATGACTTAGAAATTTATAAGGTCAGTTTTTAGAAATTTATAAAATCATTTTTCCTTGAAAACTGATTGGAGAATTGTGATGGCTGGAATTTGATAAACACATATACTTGTCATAGGGTGATTTGAACGGATGGCTTAAAAATTTATAAAATCAATTTTCCTTAAAACTGTGAAAGCTGATCAGAGAGGTTTCCAATCAGAAAGGTGTGAAAACCATGAAATTTGAAAAATGACCAAAGAAGTATGAAAACCGTCAAATTTGAAAACTAGATTTGAGAGATATGAAAACCGTCAAATTTGAAAATCCGATCTGATTTGAAATTCCAAGCAGGTCACATCTCGCATTTAAGGTTTTAGCGGAGGATTCTTTAGATGTTGATACCGATATCAGACCTTGACCACAGTCTTTGATAAACACACACACATTTAAGGGGACTTTGTTTCATCTTTGAAGTGTTCACGAGTATTGAAAGTTTGTTCCATGACATTGAACAAATCCCCTCCCAGTTAAGGTTTTTTTCACCATCTTTAACTAAATTTCTTCCGAATATCTAGTAGCTTTATCAAGCTGACAAAGAAAAGCTAAATCTCAGAGAGAAAGTAGAAATTCTAAAACTTTCGAAATTCGAACAAGTAAAGAACACATAAGACAGCTGCAAGCCTAAGGCCTAGCGACTCCCTGGCAAAAACACCAGCAGTCTAAAAAATGCCAGTGAAATCAGATGATATATGTGGAAGTTGTACTAGATATCTGTTTGGAAAAATGCACAAACCTCTTGGAGTTCGCCGCCACAGCCAAGTTTCTTTCATGACTTTGAACAAGTCCCCTCCCAGTCAGGATTTTGTTAACCATCTTTATTTAACTTAATTTCTTCTGAAAATCCTGTAATTTTATCAACCTGTCACAGAAAAGATAAATCTCAAAGAGAAAGTAGAAATTCTAAAACTTTCGAAGTTCGGACACGTAAAGAACACATAAGACATCTTCAAGCCTAAGGACTAGTGACTCCCTGGCAAAAGCACCAACAGAACTCAAAATGCCAATGAAATCGGATGATATCTGCGGAAGCTTTACCAGATATATGTTTCCAAAAAGAAGCTTTACCAGATATCTGTTTCAAAAAATGCCAAAACCTCTTGGAGTTCATCGCGACTTGCCATTATAGCTTAATTTTTTCCATGAAATTGAACAAATCCCCTCCCAGTCAAGGTTTTGTTCACCATCTTTAACTTAATTTCTCCCAAAAAACTTAATTTCTTCTAAAACCGTTTTCCTCTGTAACTGAATTTAATCCTAGAGTTCACACTACTTGAATCGTCTAACATCAAATTCAATGGTGTATAATAGCACACTTGTCACTTTAGGAAATTTGTTTTCAAATAAGAACGCTTTACAACGTAAAAATAATCTTAACCATGGAGATTCACCCAAACTCTATTATTGAGATTTTTAACCTATAAATATGCTTTTCTACAATATGATACGTCAATACCAACTTATGGCCAAAAGACCATAAGTCATGTTCATATGATGTTTTTTTAATTAATCAATTTAATTAAAATGTTAGAAAGCGTATATTAACTTTTGAGATAAATTCTCACCTTTGATTTGTAACTATTAAGAATATTCTAGAATATTGAAGTTAAATCCTTAGTATCCATCTAAGCATTATTGATAATTAAATTAAAATTTTGTAATCATATTTCAAAACAAGGTAATAATATTTTGAAATTTTAATGTTTTTCAAATATTATAGGATGAGTCAAATGAGTTATGCTCAGATATGAGAATCCAGGACAATGGCCCATGGTATTAATCCATAGTATTGAGAATTTATGATATTGGCTCATAGTATTAGCCCATGGTATTGGCCCATAGTCCATGATATTGAGAATTCATGGTATTGGACTATGGTATTAACCTATGGTATTGGGAATGCATGGTATTGGCCCATGGTATTAGCCCATAATATTTCTAACAAATATTATGTATAGGATAAGAATTATATAGTGTGTAAATGCCAATTAAAAATTCATTAGTAAGGGTTTTGTTTAACTAAGCTAATTAATATTAATGCATATTTCCTTATAAGAAGATAATTTCAGTTTAAAGTGTTGGTTTTATGTATGATATTTCCTTTCCATATAGGGAAGAGAGGCTAGAATCGTTTCTTCTAGTGAATAAGATGACTAGGTTTATTTTCGTAATGATTCATTTTTCACATTGTTAAGTATATGGTGTACATTCTGGTAATTTTTATGTTTACTCTTTTGAAAATAATTTTTTTATCATTTTCTATTTAATTATTAACGAGATGGGAGATCAACGTTTTGTTTTTGGACTTCTCTTTAATTTATAAAATTAAAGCTTTAAAACTCTTAGTGAATTTGAACTTTAGAGCAGGGTTAGTATGTGAGGTATAGCCATCGCAGAAATCCAATTTGATATTCAGGACTAGAGCAGCCTATCAAAAACTCAAAATTAAAATGAGATAGGGTTAAAATAAGTTTAGATCTTTATTCTTACGGTATTTCATTTTAATTTTTAGTTTTTTGTTAGCGATATTATAATTTTTTTTCTTTCTATTTTAAGAAGGAAATGGAAAATATAATAGAAAGCATTGCAACTACTATATTCCTGAATATCAAATTCGAATTTAAATGTTTAAAGGGATAATAAAGCCTATTTTGTCCCGATTGCTCGCTAAACAGACTCCCACTGCAACCACAGCAGGAGCTGCAATAACTTTGTGCTTTTTGGTGTGTACTGGATTGTATAACATTTTTCCGAAGGAATGGTGTATTAGTTTTTTTACATATCGGATTGTATTGGACGGTGGGGCGAATTCGATTGTGGATCCTCCAGCTGCATGCTTTTTGTTTCTGTGTGAAAGTGGCGAGATTTCTCCGATAAATTTTAAATTTTTCCGGCACTAGCATCCGATTACTCTTGCGTTTCCCTGCCCTTGACTCCATTTTCTTCTCAGAGAGTTCAACAAAGTCTGTGAACATAAAATGATCGTCATAGGAGAAATTTCCATCCATCGCGTGCTCACAGCTGCATTCACTGAAATTCATTTATCTAAAAGGATCGAATTTTTTAAAACTCAGCTAATGAATAAATAACAAACCTGCAACACAAGGTGCGAGCGAGACCATAAATACTTCAATGGCAGAGGTAAATAACAGTAAGTTTTCCCCATTACAAGACTGAAAACTGCAAATTGCCTATAACACTTACCTGTAAGTATGGGAACTTTACCACAAAATGCTAGCATCCGACACTCTATCCATCTCAAAAGCAGTGAGCGCAATTCCTAAGAAGTTTGCTACATCTCAAAAGCAGTGTTGCCACGGCCCACCACAGTAACGACTTGAGAACTTGGCATCGCGTTAACCTTCGCCTCTGCCATGACCGCCACCGCTAGACCGCCTTTCGTTGCACCCTCCAGAGCGCTGGACTGCCAGCGTTTCCCTACACCGTCCAGGCGGTCACAGTTATAGAAATTAAAATTTTAATGGCGGGGTTCCAAATTCAAAATTCAAATTCAAAAGAGTATTGCGATTAAATGCATACATGGTATATCTTGTATTAGCATATCCCAACGTTCTAACGGTCAGGTGTTGGTGGTGGCCATAAGGCGGAGGCGGCACAAAATTCCTAGGGCTATTGCGTCCTCGACATCTTATGTATGTCCATGTATATATGCGGCGTGTATCCAGATATGTTGCATATTAGTTGTTGCCGTCCTGGAGCCAGGGGATGTGCCGGAGAGGGGAGAACCGGAGGTGTCAAATCACCTCCTGTTTGTTGCAGTTTTAACGTTTTCCCATTTTATCATTCTCAATCCGATGGTCAAATTGAGATAGTGAACAAATGTTTGGAAGGATATCTTTGTTGTTTTGTATCTGATAAACAAACAATGGGCAAGTTGTTACCTCTTGCTGAATGGTGGCATAACACTTCTTTCCATACTGCAACAAAAATGACCCCATTTATGGCAATTTATGGATATCACCCACCGTCCATCACATCATATTTAAGAAAAATTTCTAAGGAGCAAGCAGTGGAAGATCAAATCGAGCATCAACAACAAGTTCTCTAACTCTTAAAGGATAACCTCAATTTGGCACAAAATCGAATGAAACAACAGGGAGATCAATATCACAGCGAGAGAAGTTTTGATGTAGGAGACTAGGTATTTTTACAGCTACAACCATACAAACAAATGTCTCTCAAGCAAGCTAAGAAGGATAATAAATTATCGCCAAAATACTATGGTACTTACAAGGTGTTGCAAAAGATTGGTACTATGGCATACAAATTGGAGCTTCCTGCTTCTTCACGAGTGCATCCAGTTTTCCATGTTTCATGCTTAAAGAAGGTTATAGGTGACAAACTTCCATTTCAAACAACATTGCCAAAACTTGATGAGGAAGGAAAAATCATATTGGACCTTGAAATGGTCACGGAAACAAGAACTCGCCAGCTACGAAATCAATCAATTTCAGATTATCTCATCAAGTGGAAGAACTTACCCACTCAAGATTCTACATGGGAGGATGGGAATTTTATACATAAACATCCAGAGCTACTCAAGTGTTGAGGACAACACTTTTTTGAAGGAGAGGGACATGTTAGGTTCTCATATTACTAGTGTAGTCCCTTATTGTTATTAGTGTAGTCCCTTTATTGTTATTGTTGTACCCCTGTAACCCCCATATTGTTATTATTGTTCCCTTACATTATTATTGTTAGGTCGACTAGGATTATATTGTGACCCCATGGACCGCTATATATAGAAAGAGGTTTTGTCATTTGTATCATCCAAGAATTGTTCATTTATGTAATGTATTGGAGGTAAATGTAAGGGAAATAGATTGCAAATATCATCCAAGAGACAATGCTTAGATAAATGTGGTTGTAGATATGCTTCATATACAACTATCTGAGTATATTAACCACATTGGTTGTACTAGTCTTATTATATATGATAGTCAAATTTTGTATATTTAAATGAAATTTGAATAAGACTTTGATATTGATATTTTCAATTTAATTTTAAAATAATTATTTAATTCAATAATTAATTATATATATTTTTTTAAATTTATTAAAAATAAATTTATTATCTGATATTTTTCGCCGATATTTCCACTCCATGGATGGGATGTGTTGATTTTTATTTTTATTTTTAATTTAAGAAGCGAATATCTGGTGCTTTTGATTGCATATTCCGGAGACTGTGATTTGTGGGAATGGAAAGTGTTACAAGTAAATTTAATTTGAAATTGGGTTAAAGCGTGGGTCGATCCCTCTTGTTGCGGGTAATGTGGGGCTTCAAGAATTTGAAAAGATTGCCGTTGAGTTGGATTGATTTGAAACGATTAGATGATGTGTGACAACCTGGGTGTTTAGGAAATTCAATCAATTTTGTTGAAAATAGTAATTATTGATGCAAAATAGTTGAAGTTTAGAGTTGATTACTTTTCACCGGATTCATTGAAATCATTTAATTTAGTTGACTAACTTGGTTGATTAATATTTTAAGTTTAAAATAAAATTAATAATAATTTAAATTCAAATATTCTAAATTTAAAATAAAATTATAATAAATTAAATTTAAATATTTAAATTAAAATTTAAAATAATAATTTTAATATATGATAAATTTTAAATATGAAAAAAATTATTTCAATTATAATTTTTTCTACTGGATTTGGATCGTAGATGTACATTAATTTTGGGTTGTTACATCATTATTGATGCACACCAGTTCTCTCCGATCTCCAATATTACAATCGCAATTATCATGTGAACTCTCTATAGCTCATACATATTCTAATAGTCTGAAATTTTAACGTCGGTCAAACGGATAAGAGACACTAATCATCTTCACTTATTTTCTTAATCTTAATGTGCATTATTATATGGTTTGGTAAGAAAATATTTTCTTTATGTTTAATATATCATTTTAAATTTTAAATTTTATATTTAAATAATATTTTAACAAAATGTAAACTATCCAAAACCTAATAAATCTTACAAAATGAACTAATAATTTTTTTTTTCAATTTAAAATTATTCTGACCGTACACAAATTTGAACATTTAATTTTGATTTTATCAAAAATATATTTTCAACTGCAATCGAATATAAAGTAGAAAATGAGGTCCCCGGCGTGTTTGTATTTATAGAAAATGATAATTTCTATGTTAGATTTTTGGATCTGGTCTCAAAGACAGTTATAGATGTATTGCACAAGAAAAAATAATCTAATGTAACTTTGATGTATTTATAAAAAAAAACCTAAAAAGTTTACGTTCTGGTATTATTTTTTCTACTGAAAAACATATAAAGTAAATTTCTAAAATTTTATTAATTAACTTATTTTTTTTTTTTATTAAAAAAAAAATTAAATTCCAAATTAAATTCAACTTTCAAAATCTACAATTGAATTGAATTGAATTCAACTTCTCAAAAACAATAGTTAAGTTGAGTTTGTTGGAATTAATTCCAACTGCCCGAACGAGAGTTGCAGGCGGCAACAAACCTGGACAGCAAACAGGTTGGCGGCAGCGAGTTAAACCGGCGGCACGTTGAGGATGATCGACGGTTTGCGGGGGGTCGAATAGCGCGACCGTTAACGGAACCATACCCCTCGCAGTTGACCAGCCGGGGAGCCGTTGACCAGAAATGTGCGGCTGTGGTTTAGTGCGGGGGGTCACCAAATTGAGGTGTACGGGCATAAGCATACCCCCCGCAACCACCAAGGCTGTGGTGGCTCCGCCACATGCGTTCAACGCGCCACCAGTCCGCCACCAAAGCACCACCGCCGCGGGAAAATCATAAATTTCTGCCACGTTCAAAATTGTCATCAATTCAATTTTGAAGCGGTGAAGCCAGAATTTATGGCATCATAAATATTTTTCTAAGCGGTGATTTTATGGTTGCAAAGTCAACAAATTGCATTAATGAAATTTAGATATTTTGCTTATATGTAATAGAACAGATTTGTAAATTTTTTTTTTTTGTTGCTGAGATATAGAACAGAGACGTTCTATTTTTTTTATTGTTGTAAGCACAGCAGTGCATTTGTAAACAGAGAGAGAGCAGAATTAAATCTTTACACAGCAGTGTAAGATTTTATAAAAACACAGTGAGTTTTATTAATAGACAGAGAGCTGTTTATTTTTACAGAGAGACAGAAAGTTTTTTTTTTAATTGAGACAGAGGTCTTAAGTGTGCACTGTGACAGCAGCAGTCACAATTGTAAATCCCTCTGCAGTGAGGAAGAAGATGTAACAGTTTTTTTTGAAGAAATAGAATTTTTTTTTATGTGGAAATTTTGTCACTGTGTATGCAAATTTATTTCTCTGTGTTAAAGAGGAAGAGTTTTGGGAATTTTTCAAATTTCCAACTTGGTATCAGAGCCAATCCAGGCTATTTGAAGATCAAATACGCTGAAGGAACAGAGTTCGTTTTTGCAGCAGCCTCTCCAGCAGAGTGAAGGTTCAGTCAAAAAGAATTCGAAGGTATTTCTCTATACAGTCTTTGTGTAATTGTTGCAGAACAGTAAGTTAATTAAAACACACAGTCAAGTGTTTTTTATCATAGTTAGAGTGCAGAATGTCTGGAGGCAGCACTGGTATGAGTTTGGGAAGTGTCCATCTCCCACAATTCAATGGAAAGAATTATGACTACTGGTCAATAACTATGAGGGCTTTATTTGTCTCCCAAGAGTTATGGGAATTAGTTGAGGATGGCTTTGAAGAGCCAGCAGATGAAGCAGAGTTTTTAATGTTAAATCAAGCAGGAAGAGAACAGCTGAAGAACAATAAGAAGAGAGATGCCAAGGCTCTTTTCTTTTTGTATCAAGCAGTGCATGAGAGTGTGTTTCCAAGGATAGCAGCAGCTAAGAAATCTAGTGAAGCATGGGAAACTCTCAAGACAGCTTATCAGGGAATCGAGAAAGTGAAGACAGCAAAACTTCAGTTGCTGAGGAGAGACTTTGAGACTCTCTGTATGAAAGAGTCAGATAACATTGACTCATTCTTCACTCATGTGATTGGAATGGTCACACAAATAATATCTCATGGAGAGACTCTTGAAGACAAGAGGATTGTGGAAAAACTCTTGAGAAGTTTACCCTCAAGATTCGATGTGATTGTCACCACCATAGAGGAGACTAGGGATCTCACAAAGTTTTCAGTGGATGAACTACATGCATCACTGATGACCCATGAACAGAGATTGGGTAGGAGTGAAAACTCATCTCTAGAACATGCTTTTAAGACCCAGATGTCTTTCGGAAGAGGAAGAGGGCAAGGCAAAGGAAGAGGAAGAGGCAGAAGCCAGAACAGAGGTGGAAGGAACAGTCCAGCAAATGCTCAAGGAAAGGGCAACAATCCAAATCAGATCAAGGCCAAGGCAGCCAGCAAAGTGGACAGCAGAATGATCAAGGACAAAGGTATGATAAATCCAATGTTCAATGTTACAATTGTAAGAAATATGGTCATTATGCAAATGAATGTAGAAAGAAGAAACAAGATATGAGAAGTGGAACTAATGCAAATTTCACAAAAGAAAATAGCAGCCAAAGTAATTTGTTTTTAGTTTGTAACATGGCTGAAGAAAAGAATGAGGATGTATGGTTTCTAGACTCCGGTTGTAGTAACCATATGACAGGAAACTTAGCAATGTTTTCTATGTTAGATGAAAGTGTGCAGTCACAAGTCACACTAGGAACTGATAGCAAAGTTTCCGTTATGGGAAAAGGAGATGTAAATGTTTTAACAAGATTAGGTGCAAAGAAAACCATAGCAGATGTTTATTATGTTCCAGGAATGAAGTGTAACCTCTTAAGTGTTGGACAGCTTGTCCATAAGGGGTATAATGTTTTCTTTGATAATGATGTTTGTACCATCATGGATAAACCACCCAGCAAAGTATGTATTGCTGAAGTAAAGATGACAAGGAACATGATGTTCCCTCTCAGAATGAGAGCAGACTTGAAGAATGGTGAAGAGAAAGCAGCAGTTGCACAAGAGACATTCCAAAGCGAACCAAAGGATGATAATTGGTTATGGCACTTGAGATTTGGTCATCTCAACTTTGGAGGTCTTAATTTATTGAACAGAAAAGGGATGGTAAGTGGTTTACCATTGATAGAGAAACCGGACAGCCTTTGTGAAGGTTGTATTCTTGGGAAACAACACAGAGAAAGTTTTCCTTCCGGGAAAAGCATAAGGGCAAAAGCACCCTTAGAGATTGTCCACTCGGATGTATGTGGACCGATGCAAACTCCATCACTTGCAAGCAGCCACTATGTGTTAACATTCATAGATGATTTTACAAGAAAAACTTGGGTTTACTTTTTGAAAAAGAAAAGTGAAGTGTTTGAAAAATTCCGCAATTTCAAAGCACTTGTTGAAAATCAGAGTGGGCTGCATATCAAGGTCTTAAGGACTGATAGAGGAGGTGAGTATATATCTAAAGATTTTCTACGTTTTTGTAGAGAAAATGGTATTCACAAACAGTTTACAACTAGATATACTCCGCAGCAAAATGGAGTGGCCGAAAGGAAGAACCGAACCATAATGGACATGGCGAGGAGTATGCTTAAGGCAAAGCATTTGCCGAATGATTATTGGGTTGAAGCTGTACATTGTGCAGCGTATATTTTGAACAGGTGTCCTACAAAAGCAGTCATGAACAAAGTGCCGGAAGAGGCATGGAGTGGCGCAAAGCAAAGTGTCACACACATGAAAGTTTTCGGATGTGTGGCTTATGCACATATTCCGGATCAGCTAAGAAAGAAGTTGGACAGCAAGGGGGAGAAGTGTATTTTCATTGGATACAGTGAGGAATCCAAGGCCTACAGGTTGTATAACCCATCCAGCAAGAAGTTTCTTGTGAGCAGGGATGTTCAGTTTATTGAAGAGGAAGCTTGGGATGGAAGCATAGAGAAAACAGTGAATGTTAAACACTGTTTATCTCATGATGAGAATGATGATGAGGTGGCTGAAATACTTCCCCAAACAGCAACACCAACAAGAGGGCAGCAAAGTACACCCTTGAGGAGAAATGAAAGTGCTTCTCCAAGCACACCACAAGGAGAAAATTCAAGTGCTTCTTCAAGTACTTGTACACCTACTGAAAGAGGTAAGAAATTCAGAAGTTTGAAAGATATTTATGAACAAGATATAACAAATGAAGGTATCAATTCTTTGTTTGCTTTATATTGTCATGTTGATGATCCTGTTCATTTCGAAGAAGCTATCAAGGATAGGAAATGGATAGAAGCTATGGATGAGGAAATAAATGCCATAGAGAGGAACAAAACATGGGATTTGGTTGAACTCCCAAAAGGTAAATATGTCATTGGTGTTAAATGGGTCTACAAGACCAAGAGTAATGCTGAAGGCAAGATAGAGAGACACAAGGCAAGGCTTGTCGTCAAAGGGTATAAACAGAAGCATGGGATAGATTATGAGGAAACTTTCGCACCGGTTGCAAGAATGGAAACCGTGAGAGCAGTGTTGTCCATAGCAGCACAAAATAAATGGAAAGTTTACCAAATGGACGTGAAGTCAGCATTTCTGAATGGAGTGTTAATGGAAGAGGTTTACATTGATCAACCTCTCGGCTATGAGAAGAAAGGTGAAGAGCACAAAGTATGCAAACTGAAGAAAGCTTTTTATGGGCTGAAGCAAGCGCCAAGAGCGTGGTACAGTAGGATAGATTCATATCTACTGGAAAATGGTTTTGAAAAATGTGAGGGAGAACCCACCCTCTACATCAAGGAACAAGATGGTAAAATTTTAATTGTAGTCTTGTATGTTGATGATGTTATTTTTACAGGTAATGATGATTGCCTTATTGAACATTTCAAAACAGTTATGAAAGAAGAATTTGAAATGACTGATATGGGTTTGTTGAGATACTTCTTGGGAATAGAAGTAGAACAAGATGAAAATGGTATTTTCATCTCACAGGCAAAGTATGTTAATGAGGTACTTGAAAGATTTAACATGCAGGAATGCAAAGCAGCAATCACTCCCACAGTGATGGGATTAAAGCTTAGCAGAGAGGACAGCAGTAAGGATTTTGATCCAAGTTTATACAAGAGCATAGTTGGCAGCCTCATGTATTTGACTGCAACTAGGCCAGACATAATGCATGCTGTTAGTTTGATTTCCAGGTTCATGGAAAAGCCAAAGGATGCACATTGGCAAGCAGCAAAAAGAATTTTGAGGTATGTTAAAGGTACTAAAATGTTTGGTATTTTTTATACTACTTCAGAATGTTCAGATTTAGTTGGATACACAGACAGTGATTGGGCTGGAAGTGTTGATGATCGGAAGAGCACTTCCGGTTATGTTTTTCACATGGGTTCAAGAGCCATTTCATGGGCTTCTAAGAAACAACCCATTGTAGCATTGTCTACGGCAGAAGCAGAATATGTGGCAGCTACAGCAGCAGCGTTTCAAGCAGTTTGGATGCGGAAAATGTTGAGAAGCTTATGTCAAGAACAGGTAAAAGGGACAGTGATATTTTGTGACAATAGCTCAGCTATTGCATTGTCTAAGAATTATGTTTTTCATAAGAGGACTAAACACATTGATACCAAGTTTCACTTCATACGTGAATTGGTTAGCAATGGCGAGATCGTTTTGCAGCATTGCAGAACGGAGGATCAATTTGCAGATATCCTCACAAAGCCACTTGCGCAGAAAAGCTTTGAACATTTCAGAAAATGCTTGGGTATGCAGGAAAACCCAGCAGTTGAAATTAAGGGGGAGTGTTGGAATTAATTCCAACTGCCCGAACGAGAGTTGCAGGCGGCAACAAACCTGGACAGCAAACAGGTTGGCGGCAGCGAGTTAAACCGGCGGCACGTTGAGGATGATCGACGGTTTGCGGGGGGTCGAATAGCGCGACCGTTAACGGAACCATACCCCCCGCAGTTGACCAGCCGGGGAGCCGTTGACCAGAAATGTGCGGCTGTGGTTTAGTGCGGGGGGTCACCAAATTGAGGTGTACGGGCATAAGCATACCCCCCGCAACCACCAAGGCTGTGGTGGCTCCGCCACATGCGTTCAGCGCGCCACCAGTCCGCCACCAAAGCACCACCGCCGCGGGAAAATCATAAATTTCTGCCACGTTCAAAATTGTCATCAATTCAATTTTGAAGCGGTGAAGCCAGAATTTATGGCATCATAAATATTTTTCTAAGCAGTGATTTTATGGTTGCAAAGTCAACAAATTGCATTAATGAAATTTAGATATTTTGCTTATATGTAATAGAACAGATTTGTAAATTTTTTTTTTTTGTTGCTGAGATATAGAACAGAGACGTTCTATTTTTTTTATTGTTGTAAGCACAGCAGTGCATTTGTAAACAGAGAGAGAGCAGAATTAAATCTTTACACAGCAGTGTAAGATTTTATAAAAACACAGTGAGTTTTATTAATAGACAGAGAGCTGTTTATTTTTACAGAGAGACAGAAAGTTTTTTTTTTAATTGAGACAGAGGTCTTAAGTGTGCACTGTGACAGCATCAGTCACAATTGTAAATCCCTCTGCAGTGAGGAAGAAGATGTAACAGTTTTTTTTGAAGAAATAGAATTTTTTTTTATGTGGAAATTTTGTCACTGTGTATGCAAATTTATTTCTCTGTGTTAAAGAGGAAGAGTTTTGGGAATTTTTCAAATTTCCAACTGAGTTCAACTCTCTCCATCTAATCGTTAAGAAATAGAAAAACCATCATAAACTTATTAACAGCATAGTAAATCTCACAAGGATCTCTCCATTAGTAAAAGGCATCGATTTACGCTAGGGATTTAAATATGATCTACTTGAACGGGGTATATACATGCAAACAATGCTGAGACGCCATCATCAGGACTCGCTAATAACACTCTCGAATAGAGGATGAGAGGAGAAATATAAACTAGAAATTGCCCAAGGTTAAATTCAACATCTCAATATTATTGATCTTTCAATTAAGAATATAACACTATTTAATTAAAAAAATAAAAAGTGCAATCCCAATCCACCTATTAATTAATTAACTTTATATTTTATATTTTTAGTTTTACATAGCGTTAATATCTTCAATACTGAAGTAATACAGACTATGGAATTTATGCATCTCATTATTTTAAATTCGTACGAAGACAAACAACATGAAGCCATATGTGACACATAGTAATGAAAAATGTTCACAATGATTATCCATCAAAGGAATTAATTTAGTTAATGTGAACTCCCAGCCTATCACCGGAATTGTGGTTCAATACTATTCCATAATAATTAAATTCATCGTTAAATCCGAAGAGCAACCAAGTTCATTGATAAAAGAATAATGGTAAGTGTATGTAACTATCCCACGAAGTGGACATAAAAAATGATCTGCAGTGTGGTTAGATAAAAACAACCTCTTTCACATTAACAGAACACCACAACAATAATTTCGGTGGAATTTTCATTTAAGGCTATATTCTGCAGGTCCAAAGGTTGTATTTGCCTGATATAGTCATGCAATCTCACATGGTATGTGCTTGTAACTCTATTTGATCCAGGGAGCAACCAACTTCCTTAATAAAAGAATAAAAGTCAAGAGTAGAAAACCTAGTTTTGGACATCAAAAATAATCTGCCGTGTGACTAGATAAAAATAACCATCTTATTAGATAGAGCAAATAAAGAGAAAATACCTTAAATATAGGAGAATTATTTCACATTAACAGCACACTACAACTATAAATTTCAGTGGAATTTGCAATTAAGGCTATATTTTGCAAAAGTCCAATGACTATATTTTTCCCTCTTTTAGTTTGTAGAAAGCCTAATATGGTCATGCAATCTCAGTATTATTTGCTTGTAAGAATATAAGATCCTGGGAGCAACCAACTTCCTAAATAAAAGAATGAAAGTCAATTGTATGTAATAACTACATGGCTATCCTAGAAAGGCTAGTTGTGGACATAAAAAATAATTATCTGCAGTGTGACTAAATAAAAACGACCATCTTATTGGACGCAACAAATACAGAAAATACCTTAAATGAAGGAGAATCATTTCTCATTAACAGAACACTACAACAATAAATATCAGTGGAATTTGCTTTTAAGACTATATTTTTCAGGTCCAAAAACTGTATTTTGCCCTCTTTCAATTTTTAGAAAGCCTGATATGGTCATGCAATCTCACAGTGGAATTTTCTTGTAAGGCTATATGTTCCGGCAAGCAACTAACTTCCTTAATAAAAGAATGAAGGTCAGGTGTATATAATAACTATAAGCCTATCCCAGAAAGCCTAGTTGTGAACATAAAAAATTATCTGCAGTATGACTAGATAAAAACAACCATTTTATTGGGGAAGCAAATAAAGAGAAAATACCTGAAATGGAGGAGAATCCTTTCACATTAACAGAACACTACAACAATAAATTACAGTGGAATTTGTTTTTAAGGCTATATTTTGTAGGTCCAAGGACTGTAGTTTGCCCTCTCTTAATTTGTAGAAAGCCTGATATAGTCATGCAATCTCAATGGAATTTGCTTGTAATATTATATGATCCAGGGAGCAACCAACTTCCTTAATAAAAATAAAAAAAGTCAAGAGTATATAATAACTAAAAGCTTATCCCAGAAAGCCTTGTTGTGGACATAAAAAATTATCTGCAGTGTGACTAGATAAAAACAACCATCTTATTGGACACAACAAATAAAGAGAAAATACCTTGAACGGAGGAGAATCCTTTCACATTAACAAAACATTACAGCAATAAATTTCAGCAGAATTTTCTTTTAAGGCTATATTTTGCAGTTCCAAGGACTGTAATTTGCCCTCTTTCAATTTGTAGAAAGCCTGATATGGTCATGCAATCTGACAGTCGAATTTACTTGTAAGGCTAAGGCTATATTTTGCAGGTCCAAGGGTTGTATTGTGCCCTCTTTCAATTTGTAGAAACCTTAATATGGTCATGCATTCTCAGTACTAGCGGAAATACATAGTCAAAGGGTGCAATATAAAACAAAAAGCTTCAGAAATGACTCACAGCGCAAAATATTTTGGATTATCATTGAATTTGCTGAAACATGAAATAAATGCTTACCAGTTTTCTTACGGCCTCAAATGCGAGAATAACTCGACTGGAATGCGCACCAATTCCGTGTGGGCGTAACCTTATAAGACTGCATTGGCCCTTTCTCTTCTCGAATACCCTCTATTTACAGGAAATCAGTGACTAAGCGGGAAAGAAAGAGATTAAAGAAGTGCATTTAGTCCTGAGAAAAACCTTGGGATTTGCAGTTTTTGGTGCCATCGTGCACTATAAGATTCGTTCACGGCCATAAATATCATGAAGAATTCATTACTAGTTGTAACTTCAAGTAGAGAGCACAGATGTCAAGTAGAGAGCAGAAAAGGTGTGCCTAAAATTTGTGCACAAATTTCAGCGGGAGACGAAAAGTGTTGACTACAACCAAAGCTGTATTGATTCAAAATAAAAGACCTAGTATTTATTTTTCTGGTTAAAATAAAAATCAATATCTTATAAATTTTAATATAAAAATAATAATCATTATTAACAATAATAATTATTATTATTAAATTAATAATAATATCAGATTTTAATCAATTTCTATATTGAATTAATGGTTAAATATGAGTTTGCTAATTATAAAATTTAGAACAAAATATTTGTGGACAACCAACTAGATTGTATACACTATTTATGATAACCAATTAGATTGTACAACCCATATACACTATTTATGACAATGAAAAGAAACCCTGAATATTTAATAATCATGAGTTACACAATAAATTTCTATTGACGATGAGAACCTCTTCCAACATTGCATACTTTAACTCTTCAATGTTTTGGATCATTTTCAAGCATATTTTGTAGTGGATTTTTTTTCAAAAAAAATTCGTATTTCTTGGAATCATAAGAGAAAGTTATTTAATTTTAGACAATTCAAGTAACACAAAGGGTTTTTATGGCACTCAATCCATATATGCATTCTAAAACATCTTTTAAGCACTAAAGAATCATAAGCTTGCCAATAATTATATCATCAAACTCATCAAAATATCATAATGTCAAATAGCTAGATTGCCCCTTTCAAAATACCCAAACACATCCATATAACCAAAACATTTTTATGGAAATGAATATATTAACCTCTATATATACATATTTTTTTTCATTGTGTATATGCACCTCATATTAGATTATTAGATTGATCCTTATTACATATAAATTTAATAATATAATCCTCCTTAGATTCATATCTTCTTCTTTAAAAAAAAAATTACCTTTTAGTTGGGGAGATATGATGAAACATAGTCATAGGATTTGATTATTTTATTTCTATTTCATGTCACTTATGATTATCGTCCATTTATATTTTATTACTTCCAGGGTTAGTCATTGATAATTTCCTTTCCTTTCATTCCTTGCATGTCACATCTCCAATTTGTTGTAGTTACTACTCTTGGATAATATATTATTGAGTAATTGGACACTAATGGCCTATTCCATGAATATAATTCATTATGCCATCTTCTTTCTTGGTAATGTTGATCCCAATATTATACTTTCTTGGCAAAGAGGGTGTCAATATAGTTCCACATTCAATAATGGTTTTCCTTAATGTTTCATATCCTTATTATTGGTATTATTTCCATGTAAAACAATGTGCTAATTTTTCACTTATTCCCTTTCATTGGATATAATTAATTAGTAATCTTCTTCCTTGTTAATGTTGTTGTCAAAATTCTTGTCTTTCTAGCCCACTTTTCATTTACTTAGCTCACCATCGTCAACCATGTGATGTTGGACCATGGTCAACCATGTTCCAACCTCACATTGTGATAAATATTGTCTCGATATGAAAATCAACCATGCTCAACCATTGTGAAGCATGGTCAATCATGGTAGACATTGGTCAATTATGGTCGACCATGGTCAATTATGGTCAACCATTGTCCAACGCTAAATTGTGACTAAGGTTGGCTCAATATGAAAATCAACCATGGTCAACCATCGCCAATCATGGCCAACCATTGTCAATAACCATGGTACAATGTTACATTTTGAAAACCATGGTCAACCATGGTCAAACATCGCATTTTCATAAAGATTATATAAATATGAAAATCAACCAAGGTCAACCATGGTCAACCATGGTCTGACATCTGATTGTAACAGCAATTGTGTTAATATGAAAATAAATCATGGTCAACCATGTTCCAACATCATATTGTGATAAAGATTGTCTCAATATGAAAGTCAACCATGGTCAACCATGTTTATTTTACGGTTTCTAGTATTCATCTTAGGGTTTATATACCTTGGTTTATATTATTCCCTTTGGTTTAATATTGTTCCCTTGAGTTTATAATGCCTTGGGTTTTTAGTATTAATCCCGTAGGTTTATAATATCAATCATGGTCAACCATGGTTTATAAAATCAATCATGGTCGACCATGGTCAATCATGGTCAACCATGGTCCAACGTCGCTTTGTGACAAATATTGTCTCGATATATTATTAATCATGGTTAAGCATGGTAAACCATGTTCCAACGTCGCATTGTGATAACGATTGTCTCAATATGAAAATCAACCATGGTCAAGCATGTTTATTTTATGGTTTGTAATATTTTTATCATAGGGTTTATATACCTTGTATTTATAATATTAATCCCTTGCATTTAATATTGTTCTCTTGGGTTTATAAGCTCTTGCAGTTTTAGTATTAATCCCTTGGGTTTATAATATCAATCCCTTGTGTTTATTAATATAAGCGTTCATATTCCTAGGGTATAATATTATTCATAGCTTTTATAATATTAATCCTAAGGTTTAATATAAATCCCTTACGTTTATAATCATGGTCAACCATGTTCAACCATGGTCAAACGTCCAATTGTGACAAATATTGTCTGAATATGAAAATAAACCATGCTCAACCATTGTCAACCATCATCAACCATTGTAAACATTGGTCGAACATGCTCGACCATGGTCAATTATGGTCAACCATGGTCTAATGCCACATTTTTTACAAATATTGTCTCAATATGCATGGCCGACCATGGTCCAACATCGCATTGTGAGAAATATTGTGTCAATATGAAAATTAATCATGGTCAATCACAGTCAATAATGGTAAACCATGGTCAATCATGGTTGACTATGGTCAATAACCATGGTCCAATGTCACATTGTGACAACCATGGTCAATAATCATGGTCCAACGTAACATTGTGACAACCATGTTCAACCATGGCCCAATGTCGCATTGTAAAAAATATTGTCTCAATATGAAAATAAACCATGGTCAACCATGGTCCAACATCTCATTGTGAAAATTATTGTTTTTATATGAAAATCAATCATGGTCAACCATGATTAAGCTTGGTACAACATTGCATTGTGACAAAGTTTGTCTCAATATAAAAATCAACCATGCCATTTTTATTTTAGGGTTTATAATCTTTATCCTAGGGTTTATATACTTTGGGTTTATATTATTCCCTTGGGTTTATAATATAAATCATGGTTAACCATGGTAAATCAAGATCAATCATTGTCAACCATGTTTTATAAAATCAATCATGGTCAACCATGGTACAATGTTGCATTTTCACAAACATTGTCTCAATATGAAAATGAAACATGGTTAACTATGGTTACCCATGGTCTAATGCAACATTGTGACAAGGATTGTCTCAATATGAAAATCAACCATGGTCAACCATGTTTATTTTAGGTTCATAATATTTATCTTAAGGTTTATATACCTTGGTTTTATAATATTAATCACTTGGGTTTAATATTATTCCCTTGAGTTTATAATCCCTTGGGGGTTTAGTATTAAACCCTTCGGTTTATTAATATAAGGTTTCATATTCATATGGTATAATATTATTCATAAGATTTATAATATTAACCATAGGTTTTAATATAAATCCCTTGGGTTTATAATCATTTTCAACCATGGTCCAACATTTCTTTGTGACAAAGATTGTCTCAATATGAAAATCAACCATGCTTAACCATTGCCAACCATTTTCAAGCATGGTCAATCATGGTCAACCATGGTCCAACACTGCATTGTGAGAAAAAATGTGTCAATATGAAAATCAACCATGGTAAAAAATGGCCCACATGGTGAAGAGCAGTGGGTGATGGGTTGCACTCTTAAGGCACTCCGTCGACAAGGTCACCGGTTTGAAACCCGTGGGTGAGATGGGAGGAGAAAAAATGGAAAGATTAGGATTAGTGTAAAAGCACAAAAAAAAAAAAAAAAAACCATGGTCAACAATGACCAACCATGGTCCAACGTAGCATTGTGAGAAAGATTGTCTCAATATGAAAATCAATCATGGTCAACCATGGTTCAAAAACACATTGTGACAACCATGGTCAACCATGGTCCAATGTATGATTGTGACAATTATTTTATTGATATGAAAATATTTCATCAACCATGGTCAACCATGGTCCAAATTCACATTATGACAAAGATTGTATTAATATGAAAATCAACCATGGTCAACCATGTTTACTTTAGGGTTTATAATATTTATATTAGGGTTTATATACCTTGGGTTTATATTATTCTCTTGGATTTATAATCCCTTGTGTTTTTGGTATTAATCTCCTGGGTTTATTATTCCTTTGGGTTTATAATATCAATCGTGGTCAACCATTGTAAGTCATGGTCAAGCATGGTCCAATGTTGCATTGTGACAAAGCTTGTCTCAATATGAAAGTCAACCATGGTCAAATGTCACATCGTGACAAAGTTTGGTTGGATATGAAAATCAATCATGGTCAAGCATGGTTAACCATGGTCCAATTTTGCATTGTGACAAGAATTGTCTCAATATGAAAATAAACCATCATCAACCATGTTTATTTTAGGGTTTATAATATTTATCTTAGGGTTTATAATATTAATCCTTTGGGTTCATAATCCCTTGCAATTTTAGTATTAAACCCTTGAGTTTATAATATCAATCCCTTGGTTTTATTAATCTAAGGGTTCATATTTGTAGCGTATAATATTATTCATAGGTTTTATAATTGAGAGTGTAAACTTCTATGATCCAAATTCATTTTCAAATAAATTCTTCCAGGAAATCCTAGGTTTAATCAAATAATAAATCTCTTGGATTTATAATCATGGTCAACCATGGTTCAATGCCACATTATGACAAAGATTGTCTCAATATGAAAATAAAGCATGTTCAACCATTGTCAACCACCGTCAAGCATGGTCAATCATGGTCAACCATGGTGCAATGTTATATTGTGATAGAGATTGTTTCAATATGAAAATAAACCATGGTTAAGCAGAATCAACCATGGTCCAACATCACATTATGACAATGTTTGTCTCAATATGAAAATAAACCATGGCCAACCATGGTCAACCATTGTTAATAATCATGGTCACATTGTGACAAAGATTATCTCTTGGTCGAACGTCACATTGTGAAAACCATGGTCATCCATGGTCTAACATGGTCAACCATGGTCCAACGTTAGATTGTGACAAAGACTGTCTCAATATGAAAATCAACCATGGTCAACGTTGCTCCAACACTGCATTGTGACAAAGATTTACTCAATATGAAAATCAATCATGGTCAACCATGGTCCAACATCATATTGTGACAAAGATTGTCTCTATATGAAAATCAATCATGGTCAACCATGGTCAACCTTGTTTATTTTGGGGTTTATTATATTTCTCTAAAGATTTATATACCTTAGGTTTATAATATTATCCCTTGGGTTTACAATATTATTACCTTGGGTTAAATATTATTCCCTTGGGTTTTTATTATTAATCCATTGGGTTTATAACATCAATCTCTTGGGTTTATTAATCTAAGGGTTCATATTCCTAGGGTTTATAATATTAATCTTATGGTTTAATATAAATCCCTTGGGTTTATAATCCATTAGATTTATAATATAAATTCCTTTGGTTTTTTAATCCCTTGGGTTTACAATAATAATCTCTTGGGTTTATAATATTAATCATTTATGTTTAATATTATTTCCTAGGGTTTATAATGCATTGAGTTTATAATATTAATAATATGTTTGGTTAATAATATCAATATTTATTATATTATTGATAATATCAATAATATTATCATATTATTATAATATAATAATAATTATTTTAAATTGCCATTACAATTGTCATAATTATTGTCGTACTTATAATATAATGATAATAATATTTTATAATATAATTAATATTATATTTAAATATTTATTAAAATCAATATTAATATTAAATCCATATCCATTGATGCCTATTGACATATATCAACCACATTTAATAATATGATTGTGCATGTGATTGATATACACATTTATTAATGTCATTGTGCTAGTTTATAATATTATACATATTATCAAAAGAAATGAAACACTTTTTAGATCATATATAAAAACAACGATAATTAAATGGAATCATTAAAGGAAATGGAAGATATCACTCCACCTTTTATATTCTCTCTTCTTTCATGATGATAGGAAATATATCACTCCCCCTTTTATGTTATCTCTTCTTTCATGATAATAGGAAATGCTGTAAACTTAAAAATGCAACACACACATGGAAAGAGAAATTTACCTCTTTCTCAACGCATAATTATACTCACTTAAAAATATTTAAGCAATTTTTTTTTTCTTGGTTGTGGTATTAACATGGCATCATGCCAAACCTTTGGTCTGAGTAACCGCGACCGAGAGGCATCTAAGCCATCAAAATCACCTGGGGATCGCACCCGGCCTCGGCCACCCCAACCCTTAGCATGGTTGGATTTTTTTTTTTTGTGCCTTCTGGGAGATTCAAACCGATGACCTTTCAACATGAGTGTCTTAACAACCCACTCTTCACCATTAAACCACACCCCGTTGGCAAAGCAAAAAATTATTACAATAATACTTTTCATAATATAAGAATCAACATTAACAAGGATTTGAAATTGAGTGAGTAAAATAACAATCGTTCCACTTAAGCACCCAAAAATCCCTAACTATTTAACTAACTATATATATATTATTGATTAAAAAATATAAAATATATTTGTATATATTTTTAAAAGTTTATTTTATTATAAATAAATTTATATATATATATATATATATATATATATATATATATATATATATATATATATATATATATTAAACACAACCTTAATTTTTTCAAATTGATTCCATAAAACTATAAAAAAAACTCTCATTCGCATATATATAAATAAAAAAATTAATCAATTTTTTTATAAACACATAAATAAAAAAAATAATCGATTTTTCATAAACACATAAGAGTTGATTTGGGGTGGTTGGGATAAAAAAAATTGTCACGTAACTTTATTTCAAATAAGTGGGAGTACTGAACGCAAATTCAACTCCTAAAAGTGATATGAAACTTCCATTAATCTTTTTTTTTCTGTTGTTTTTTTTAATTTTATTAAATCTTTTAAATTAATAATCATTATCTCTATAAATATTGTATTTGAATCATTTTTTTTTTCCAGAGAAAAAATTAACAACTTTTTATTAATGAAAATGAAAAGTTACATTTAGTAGATGCAATTAAGCATTTAGAATTTCTCATAGGGCTCGTGTGCTCAAGAAAAAAACGCTACGTAGCGAGGCTACCAGAGGTTTGTAAAGAAAAAGAAAAAAATTAAAGAGTAAAATTACAAAGTGGACAGTTTAACTAAAACACAACTAAAATTACACAATGCCATAAACACTCGACTTGTCTTTTTTGCCTTTTTTCTTTTGAACTTTTTGCCAGCCATCTAGTGAATAAGTAGAGGGGATAGTTTCCAACTCCAAGCTAGGAGAGAGTTGAGTGTCTTTTTCGGAATCAGAACTCTCAGATACATGTGTGCGCTTAGTGGCCACCACACCTCGCTCACCGACCTGTTCATCGTGTTGTAGATCAGCGCTTGTAGGAGGAGATGTCTTCTCATCATTTTCCTGTTTTTCTTCCATCTTTCCTACTTCCTTCTCTTATGTTTCTTGCTGATTTTATGTTTCTGTTTGCATCTGATTTTCCTTCATTTATTCTTCTTCCTCATATGAAAGTTGCATATCCGGAAATTGCCAACCTTTCTTCTTTTGTGGTTTCTTGGTTGTTTTTTTCTTTAATAGTATGAAGGTGTTTTGTAGGTGCCCAGTTTGGTGGCATACCCTGCATCTAAAGGCAGTGTTTTCGAAATATAATTTTTGTGTCCACTTGAGGTCTTTATGTATGAGATGTATGTTTTCTGGCAGGCCTCTGCTTAAGTCCATCTCCACGTAGATTCGTGCAAACACGAATATCCCTATGACCATTCTCTCTCGGTCCAGTTTTATGAACTTCCCTAGTGAATTCCAAATGTTTTCCAGGACTTGATGATGCCAGAAAGGGAGGGGCAGACTATACAGCCTCACCCAAACAGTAATTTTTGTAACCACCATTGAGTTTTCATCAAAACCAGGGAACCATCAGGTTACAAAGAGGCCTGCTCTTCCCCAAAACCATGGTCCCTCATTTTTTGGAAACCTGAAATCTTCTATGTTATCAAATTGTACCACGAAAATCCTTTTGCGCAAAGATAAATGTTGCAGTTGCTGGTCCAATTTTGGTGTATCCATGCATGTAACTCTTTTTGATTTGGCCAGTATCCATTAAAACGACAGATAAATGCTTTTGATTGCAGAGCATCAAAGAGTCAAGTTACCTCTGGTATTTCTATTGCCAAATCTAGAGTATTCTCTGTCTTTTCTACAATATATGGTCTTGGTAATGACAAGTCGAGATTTTGATTTTTTCCCTGAGTGGAGGTTTTCCCTCTCAGAATATCCTTGAAATAGGTTTGCCCTTTCCTGTTGGTGCAGATTTGGTCGATGTTGTTGTTCCTTGTGCTCCTCCCTTAAGTCTTAAATTCAAAAAAATAGTGGAATTTCTTTGAGTTTGGTATTCATATAGTTTGAGTTTTTCCTATAATGCTTTCCCTAAGTATATCAGACTTTGTTTTTGAGCCGGGATGCCTGTAGCATTATGAATTTTTTCCTTCACCTCTGATACCTGCTTTGAATCCCGCACCCATAATGTGATGGTCTTCCTGTCTAATGCTTTTATAAAAATTTGAAAATTGGATTTCAGTTCATAGACCCCTCCGAATAAATCACATACTGGGTGTATTGAGCTTATCTCCTGTGAGGCAAAGATTTACAATATATAAGGGAAAAGGACCAGGGGATGGGAAACCCACAGACAGGAGTGACAGTAGAGAGGGCTTCACCCTGCACCATGACAGTGGAAAAAACAGAGCATGAGGGGCTGACCCCCAAGCCGTCCACCCTGACAAAAAATCCCAATCTTTAAAATTCCTAAGATGTAAGGAAATAACATAGAGGGTTTTGTGGCTTACCGAGAGACGAGCATGAATCTCCTGGGGCGGGCCAGCCATGCTCGAAATCTCTGCAGAATATGTGGTCCAACGTCATGTGGGGGCGATCAGTTGTAGAAAGATACCATCAAATTGCATGTTATTGAACCAGCTTACCACGCAAGTGTGGAGAGCGGCCCCTATGTAATGGCCTGGCAGTCACAGAGAGGCTGAGCCCTTACGTTCACCATTCGCGCATAAACCTTTGTTCTCAGCCTCTCTACTGTTTTTTGGCCTTAAATCCCCTACAGTCACTACCTCCATGGCGAGACTCTGGAGGAGAGCCCGATCTGTGAGCCTGCGTCAAAAGAAAACTGATGCATGGGTATAGGGGCGTCGTCTCCTTGTCCATCGCCCCCCGGCCACATTTCTCCTCCTTTGGGTCGTCCACCAGTTCCAGTGAGAGGTAGACGTCATTTATACCCCTTGAGGGCCGGAAAACCTTTCCCAAACCGACCTAGTTGTTGACGGCGATTTTAGAGCCATGAAACCCTAGACCTATTTGTCTTTCGCCACATTGTAGAGCCATATTTTTTCCACCTCCAGAAGTGTATTTGAATCACTTACTAAAAATGTTTTAATTTAATTAAAACTCCTAAATTAATAGTTATTATTTCCTTATATTATTAATTCTATATCTTTACATTTTTAAATTTTTTCCTAATTTAAAATATGGATATTTATTCATTTTTCATTAATAATTAAAATATTTATTATTACCCTTAATTATTTTTATTAATTATTAATATAATAACTAATTAACTAAATTAATAATGAACCAACTAAATAACATCTAGTTTTTAACAACTATATCCAGGTTTGATGGATCCTTACTATTTATTCTGAGTTTAGACTAAGATTGTTTCACCTTGTCATGAGGATGAACCACATTAGATGGTTCGAAACGTCAACCAATTCAAAATAATGAGATTAATCTGAAAGGTATCTATGTAAATTTATGGAGCACAAAAGTCTTAGATCTAAAGTTATTATTTCCATAATTAATAGTTAATATTTCCATAAATACTATACTAGAGTTAAATCACTTTCTCTTACAAGAGATGGTAGATGTTTTTTCAAATCCATGTCTCAGTTTTTTATTTATGGCAAACTAATTATCTCTTTTCAAATATTTTCTTACAATTTTTTTATTTATAGGTTTATATAAAATTGCTAAATTATATAATTTTTAAACTATTACTAATTTATTTTTTATTTTTATTTTTATTTTTTTCATAAATTAGTAATATTTATTTATTTATTTCCACTTCACTCATTTTAAAAAATTCAATAATAAATGATTGCTAAAAAAAATATCTAAAAATTTATAATTTTCACATTTAACAAAAATTAACATATATATTTATAATCAATATAGATCCATCTTAACAACATATTTAACAAGAGCCTAGAGGGATCAAATCTCTTGAGGTGAAAACAATTGTAATTTTTCATTGTTTATGTTGCATTTTTGAATGCAAAAATGAACAATGTAAACTATTAAACGAGAAATGTAAACTCAAAACGAGAACTCTAGCAAAAAAAAGTCAGAAAAACATGAAAAAAGCTAAAAACAAAAAATGTTGATGTTGTAATACTGTTTTTTTGTGTGTAAATTTTCAATATTTTTTAAAATGACAGTGAAAGCCAATAAAAACTTGTTTTTGTGCAAAAAAACACCTTAAAAACGAAAGATGTTGATGTTTGGCTAACTTTTTTTTTCGAGGTAAATTTTCAACATTTTTTAGCAATAGTGTTAGGATAAAATATCATGACTCCGAAAAACCTTAATATTCCAACGATTTTAAGGGATAATATTAAAGATAAAATATCACATCTCTGAAAAGCCTTAAAATTCCAACAATTTTCAGCCATGTTGTTAAAGTTAAAATACTTTTAACTATTTTCAACCATAGCATTAAAGATAAACTATCATGACTCAAAAAAACCTTAAACTTTTGGCAATTTTTCAGCCATGACATTATGGAAAAAATTTATGACTAAAAACACATTAAAAATGAACACTGGAATAAAAGAGTCATTAACAAAGAGTAATTTTTATTTTAAATGGTAAAAGTATGACAACTTTAAAATATTAGCCTAAGACAACTTGACCCATTGCAACAAAAATTTAAAACACAACCATCAAATCGACACGCAGTGTACACGAACTCGACCCATTGTAATGAAAACTTCAAGACCAACCATGAAATTGACACATTGTGAGGGTGGACTCGATCCTTTATAACAAAAACTTTAAAATCAACAATCAGACTGACACATAATGAGATGAGGTTGCTTGTCGAGGAAAAATTAAAAATAATTATAATAATAATAATAAATACATAAATAAATAAAAATGAAAAATACAAAAGGAAAACAAATTAATATATATATATATATATATATATATATATATATATATATATATATATATATATATATATATATATAATATATATATATATATATATATATATATATATATATATATATATATATATATATATAAAAATAAACATTTAAAAATGTGACCCCAAAAAAATAAAACATTGAGAAAAATAAAAACACAAAATATTAAAAAATTAATAACAAGTAAATAAACATATATATTAAAACATAAAATATGTAAAAAAAACATAAAAATATGTAAAAAAATGAAAAGAAAAAAAACACATATAAAAAGACAAAGAATAAATCAAACATAAAAAGTTATAAAATAAAATAAAATTAACTTATAAAATATTAAAAAAACACACACAAAAAAAAAATATTTCCATCTTTTACAGGTTAGATCTTAAAACACTAATAGTAATAAAAGTCTGGTTCGACACGGTACTAGGGATGCGATGGGACGGAGGGAGCTAGGGTTCTGCAGAAGGTGTCAGGTTGCTTCCGCGTGTGTTCCTACGGCAGCGTTTTTTCGAGCTCTCGGTACGTGTCAACCAAAACCTATCTCTCAGCATGGAGGCCTATCTCGGAAGCCGTTTTGGATCTGGTGAATGGGTTTTGGCGTTTAGGGCGACTGCAGGGAAGCGAGTTTTGTGGGGTATTACTGTTCTCCTTAAGAAGGTGGTTTGCTGTTTACAATGGGTATTGACAGTTTCTCGGTGGAGTTAGAGCCGTCGCCAGAGGATCTGCTTACCTGTTGGGGGGTTGAAGTCTCGGAGAAGAACATCGAACTCTATTTTCCCAATCGTTCTTCGCTCAATTTTGCAGCGAAACCAGCTTGGGAAGGGTTTTCGTCGGGTTGTGGGGGCACTAGTAACAATCTCTTTGCGCCGAGAAGTGGTTCCAGTTTTGGTAATCTGCTCTTCTTCAACAATAACTACCCGCAAACCTCAGAAGAGCTTTTCAAATCAGCTTTCAATCTAGATTTGGAATCGCGGCCCTCGGCTTTTCAAGGTAACCCTCTCTCCTTTGTTGTTTCTGGAGGTCTTGACGAAGGGCTAGGGTGTAGAGGGGTTCCTTTTTCGCAGGGCCCCTCTTTGCCAAGGGCTGCTCTCTCGGAAGGTCTGGTTTTACAGGGGACCCCTTTCCAAGCAGCTTTGAGAGGGTCTCACGCGCCTGAAGGAGAGACTGGGCTTCCTAAGGTTACCTCCGAAGGTGCGGCGGGTGTTTCTTTGCCCTCTTTCCCTACTGCAGGGGTCGCGGCTGAAATAGTTGAGGATGGGGGTCGAGGCCATGACCTCTTGTCAAGGGTTTCTTCCAGTAAGGCAGTGGAATTCATCCCGAATTCTGTCGCTTCTGACAATCAAGGGATTGCGCCGGATCGTGAAGCAACTTCTAGGGTTGGCGCTAATCATTTCTCTCTTAACGGTCTTGAGCCCTTACGCTCTATTGATGCACTGAAGCATTTTATTTTGGAGACTATTCGTGTCGAATTTCCTCCAAAGACAGTAGCAGAGGAGGAAGTGGTCAAGAAAGCTATGGGAACAAAGAGGAAGAAAGCTAAGCTCCTCAAGTCGAAGGAAGAATGTCTGAAATGCTTGCTTGGAGCGGACATTAGTATTGAAAACGTCATGGATTTATCTGAGATTATGATTGTAGGAAGGGTTCGGGGAAGAAAGTTTTCGTCAGAATACATTGCAGAGTGGGCTCACTCAATGTGGAAGGAATCTCCAGGCCTTCCAATTGACATAACCATCTTGGCGCGAGGATGGTTCAGCATTACCTTCGCAAGCAAAGAACAAGTGGACCGAGTTCTGGAAAGGAACTGGTTCTTCGGGAAAAGGCCAATTCTTTTTAGAAGATGGACCCCCCTCTTTGACGCTCAAAAGGAGAAAATGGCTGAATCTCCTGTGTGGGTGAAGCTGCCTGGTCTTCCTCTCCAATTCTGGACTGATTCAGTCTTCATTTCTATAGGAAATACGCTGGGCACCTACCTCGAAGCTGACAAATCCTACCTGCAAACTAAGGATAAGAGCGTGGCCCGTATCTTGGTGAGCCTCAATCCTCGTGAAGGTCTGGCGGAGACAATGTTGCTTCAGTATAAGGATTTGGAGTTTATGCAGACCCTAGACTATGAGCACCTCCCTTTTAGGTGCAATAGATGCCATAAGACCAAACATTTGGCTCGTGACTGCCCGTTGGGCCATCAACGAAAACGCAGACCAAGAAGACAGAATAGGGAGAAGAAATCGACTGCTTCAGTCCAAGAAGTGGACCCTATGGAAGCAGTTCAGGGTCTATCTGCTCAGGATGAGCCCTCTCCTTTCGAAGAGGTCTTGGTCCGAAACCCGTCGGATGCTGCTGGTCCTTCCGCTCTGCCTCTCGACGACATGGCTGACCCGCTGGCTCCCCTCTCAGATGCTGATCCTGGCAGGGCGACTCAGGCGGGTATGTCCTCTTCTCCTACTTGTTTGTCTCTGTCATCTTCTGGTTTTCCTGTTTCTGTTTGCATGGAGCCTGGTCCCTCCAGGCAGCTGTTGAGTGACCTCACGGCCCTAAATCTTTCCTCGCCTCCCTTGGATAGTGTCGTTGTCTCCGTCCCCGACGCCATTGCTCTTCCTTCCTCTTCTTCTCAGCCTGATTCCTCTGTCCCTTGTCCTCGGCCGTCGGTTATTGTTCCTTACAACCTCAGATCTCGCGTTGATAAGAGAGGTTCGGGCTTTGTAATGGGTGGTCTCGCTTCTAACCCTGTTGAAGTAGGGGCTAGAAAGACCAGAGGTCGTAAATCCAATCTTTCCCATGCCTAGTCCAAAGCTGTTGTTGATATTTCTAATGGAAAACAGATGACTCTCTCCCGGGTGCTTAGAGTAGAGCGGCCACCCCTTGGTGATATGCCATGATAGTCCTCTCCTTTAATTGCAGGGGCTTAGTTAGCCAGGCCAAAAGTCTAGCCTTTAAAGAACTTGTGCGTGCTTATAAATCGGATATCTGTTTGCTCCAAGAAACTCTGGGCAAAGGGGATGAGGTTGTCTCTATTTTATCGAAGATGTTGCCTGGCTGGTCTTTGTTTTCCCTTGACGTTGTGGGGAGATCTGGTGATGTGGTCTCCGGCTACAACCCTTCTAAATTAAAGTATGTTTCTTCTTGGGGCTCTCCGAATGTTTTAGCTGTGGAATTGTTTTCCATTGAGATCAATCATTCCATTCTCTTTTTAAATATATATGGGCCTTGTGTGGAAAGGGAACGGTTCTGGTCTTCTTTTTTTAGTTCCTCCTGGGTAAATCACCAGTTCTTACTTATTGGAGGTGACCTCAATTTCTCGCTAGGGGAAGCGGAATCCTGGGGTGACTCAGCCAGAGCTGACCCTTTATCTGACTTTTTCCTCAACCACCTCGCTCTAGCCCATTTGGTGGACATGCCTCTTCTGAAACTGAAACCTACTTGGAGGAACAGAAGGGTCGGACAAGATTGGGTGGGGAAGAGGTTTGATCGATTTCTGTTCAGTGAGCCTTTAGTGGATTCTCTCTCGAACTATCGCCACTAGATTGGTGATGGGGGCTTTTCGGATCACTTTCCTATCCTTCTTGAAATCAAAGGCGTAGGAAGTAAACCTGGGGCGCCTTTCCGTTTCAACCCTGTCTGGCTCAAAGATGATACATATCAGGAATTGTTTGCTTCAACTTGGGAGGTCGACCCTGTTAGACCGGATTCTTCTAGGAGTGTTTTCTTTTGGAAGAGTTTGAAGAGGATGAAAGCAGCCTCTAAGAAATGGGCTGCTACCTTGAAGAAGAAGGAGGAGGAGGATCTTATTAAGGTCAATTCTGAACTAGCTCTCCTAGAAGACCTTGATGGAGGAGGATATGTCTCCATTGATGCAAGGAATAGAATTTTGGAACTGGAGGCCTCCAGAAGAAAAATCCTACAGCTAAGGGAGGAGAGTTGGAGGTTAAAAAGCAGGGCCTTATGGCTCCAAGCGGGGGATGAAAACACCAAATTCTTCCAAAAATACGCTAAAGGTCGGAAGGTGGCTAACACTATCTGGGAACTGCCTAAAGGGAATGGAGAAGTAGCCACCTCTTTTGAGGACCTATCTACTTTGGGTACTACTTATTTCAAAGATCTTTTCAAAGCCCCGGCTGAAGTGTCCATTGCAGAAGTGATCCGGGTGGCGCAGCTCTTCCCAAGGTTTGTGGAGGATGAGGATAATGAGGCTATAATGGCACCCGTCTCCAAACAGGAGGTTGAGGATATTATTAAAGGTATGCAAAAGGAAAAAAGTCCAGGGCCGGATGGTTGGACTGTTGAATTCTTTCTGCATTTCTTCGAGACGCTTGGTGACGATCTGGTTGCTGTTGTAGAAGAATCTAGAGACACTGGTCAAATCTTTGGTCCTTTCAATTCCACTTTTCTTGCCTTGATTCCCAAGTCTGACTGCCCTTCTTCCTTTGCTGATTTCTGGCCTATTTCTCTTTTTACCTGTGTCTATAAAGTCATAGCGAAAGTAATTGCCTCCAGGATTAAGCCTTTCCTCTCCTCGCATCTGTCTCCGGAACAGTTTGGGTTCCTTAGTGGCCGCCAAATCCATGAAGCTGTAGGTGTGGCTCAAGAATCTTTGCATAGCCTTAAAAAGAATGGTAGGAAAGGGCTTATAGTTAAACTGGATTTATCTAAAGCTTATGATAGATTCAGTTGGTTATATTTAAGGCTTTTACTTACTCATCTTGGTTTCAGATGTGAATTTTTTAGATGGATCATGAGCTGTGTTTCTTCTACAGAAATTGCTCTTCTGATCAATGATGCTGCTACCTCCTTTTTCACTCCTGAACGAGGCCTCAGGCAGGGCTGCCCTCTGTTGCCTTTGCTTTTCTTACTGGCAGCTGAAGGTCTCAGTCTGCTGATTCATAAGGATACAAGACAGGGTAAAATAAAAGGGATTGAAGTGGCCACTAATCTCTGGATCACGCACTTACTGTTTGTCAATGACATCCTGTTATTTCTCAATGGAACTTTGGAAGACAGTCAGGCTTTAAAGTTTCTGTTGGAGCTTTTCCTTAAGGCTACTGGGCTTCAAATCAACACTCTTAAGTCGAAAATCACTCCTTCAGGTCTGTCCGTAGATGAGATCAGTAGAACTCGAAGACTGCTGAATTATGATGTCCGCTCTTTACAGGAAAATTTTAAATACTTGGGGTTTCTGCTAAAACCTGACTCCTACAGAATCCGGGATTGGAATTGGCTTTTGGCTAAGATTGAAAAAAGACTAAATCATTGGAGCTTCAGGTGGCTTTCGAGGGCAGGCCACCTGGTCTTAATAAAGTCTGTTCTGATGGCCATCCCAGTTTATTGGGCTAGTCTGGCCTGGGTACCTAAAGGTATTTTGTCTTCCATTGACAAATTGTGCAGAACCTTTCTTTGGTCTGGGACAAAACAAGATACGATCACTCCTTGGGTGGCTTGGGACAAAATCTCTAAGCCAAAGGAGTGGGGAGGTTGGGGAATTAAAAACCTTTTTTCCTTTGCTAAATCTTTGGCTGCTAAATTAGCGTGGCGACTGATCTTTACGGAGTCCCTTTGGGTCTTTGTTATTAAACGCAAATATATCAGTCAAGGCTCTGTTCTGGACTGGGTTCGGTCTCCAGTCAAATCCTCCAAAAATGCCTCAATTGTTTGGAAAGCAATTGTGGTTTCTGTTCTGATAATTGAAAAAGGTCTGGCTTGGCAGGTCAGTGATGGATCTCAGGTGCGGGTAGGACGTGATCCCTGGGTCGGATGCTCGCCTAACTTTTCTCTGTCCCAGGAGTTGGTCACTCATATTAATTCAGAAGGCTTTTATTTTTTGAACCAGGTGGCGGATCCCAGGAATACTTCCTTTGTTAAGCAAGGCTGGATGTCAGGCACGGATCTGCATCTTGAAAACAGATGGATGGAAGAATGGAATAGTTATATTGCTGATCTTTCTCATTCTGCTATTCGAATTTCGGATTCTGCAGATAAATTGTGCTGGGTGAATGCACAAACCGGGTCCTATTCCCCAAAGTTTGGGTATAAATGGCTGATGACACAAGAAGATTGGGGGGACCCCAGATGGTGGTCTAAATCTCTTTGGAAACTTAAAAGCCCAGCTAAGACCAGACTTTTTTTCTGGTGCATCTTGCATAATAAGGTTCCAACTTGGGACTTTCTGAGAAAACGAGGTAAGAAGGGGCCGAGTTGGTGTTCTCTCTGTAAGTCCGATGAAGAAACTCTTCAGCATCTCTTCCTCTTTTGTCCTTTCAACTCCAGCCTGTGGACAGAATCTTTGCGGCTGACGAATATCCCTTTGAGATGGCATGGAGAGGACCTTTCTCAGGCTTGGAATTCTTGGTGGCAGGAAGCTTCAGATGATAAGATAAGGGCCTTTCCTCTCCTTATTGCGTGGGGAACCTGGATTGCGTGCAACAAGATGCTCTTTAACGACAATCCCTTTCCTTTAGCCAGGCTGACAGCAGAAGGAGTTGCAATTTATGATAGTATTCCTCCGCCTTCAGCTGCAGTTTCCACTCGCAATATTCAGCCGGAGTCTATCAATCAGTCAGTTCCTTGGGCTTATTTTGATGGCGCTTCTGGTGACAATGATCTTTGTGGAGCTGGTTTGGTCATCCATCTTTCCCCTGAAAACTCTCTCCGAGCTTCTGTCGGCCTTGGGCAAGGGACAAATAACTTCGCTGAACTTAAAGCACTCCATCATCTTCTCTGTTGGCTTACTTCTATTCATATCAGACAGATTCAGATTTTTGGCGACTCAAGAAATGTAGTAAACTGGTTCAATGGGACTCAACAGTGCAGGAATTTTATTTTACTACCTTTACTTAAGGAGGTTCTTCGCATTAAATCTTTTTTCTGAGAAATTTCTGTTGTTCACATCTACAGGGAAAGAAACCAACAAGCAGATCTTTTATCTAAAGAAGGTGCTCACCTCGCTCTGGGGACCTGGGCAGTAACTGAAGTGGTTGATGGGGCTGTTCATGTTCGTGAACAACCATATTTTATGTAATTATGCTATTTATTTCTGTTCTGTTTATTTTGGACTTATAAAAACTCGAAACATGCTACTATATTGAGTCCAGAACTGTTTTCCTTATGTAAGGAGGTTCTGGGCTCCCTTTTTGTTCTATGATGTTCATGTATTCAGGGCTGGGATAGTTCCTACTGCCAGCTCTCTTATGGTTGATAGTACAGCTATGGTTGTTGTGCACCCTCTCTTTCTGCTCTCATCCTCTTTCTGGGCGATGATGAGCTAAAAAGAGACGCACTTTTGTCTGCTATGGGTTACTTTATGGTTTTTGAGGTGCTAACATCTTCTCAGGTGTTTTAGTAGCCTTGTTTCCATTCCCTCCTGTAAAAGGGAATGGCTCTATGTTAGAAATGCTATGCATATGCTCTGAAACTATCTATTGTTAATAGAAAGTTCGTTTTTTTCTGTGGAAAAAAAAAAAAAAAATTATTTCCAAAAACACATAATTAAAAAAATTAACAAAAAAATAAAAAAAATATTAGACAATTAAAAAATAATAAATTAAAAAAAAAAAAACAAAATAAAAAAGACATTAAAATAAAATTAAAAACATTAAAAATAATGAAAACATTAAAAAGAACAATTTAAAAAATTAAAAAACATAATTAAAACAAAAAAACCATTTAAAACCATTAAAAATAATATAATTAAAAAAATAAATAAATAAACATTTATAAACATTAAAAAAAAAAATGGTGGCCTCGCCCTGCCTGGCTGAGCGATCCTAGGCTTGGTAATCCGATTATGAAAAGTACCATCACTAAAACACCAATCTCAAAGTTCTATTGCCTTCTCTTTGAATCATCCCTTTGTTTGTATTTGTTACTGCTTTCGTGTAGTTGTTGCTTAACTCTTTCTTGTAATTCTTGCATGCTCACTGCAAATTTTTCACCTTCTACACTTCTTATATCTTATTTTCCCAAATTCATCAATTCATATACTCACATTGGAAGCATTCCATAAAATATATGGAAGGGAGTCATACATGTACTTATGTTGGGTGTATCATGGTATGCAAATTCAGCTCGAGGAAGAACATGATGCCATTGCTTGGGATTTTCACTTACCAACTTCCAAGAATATTATGATGTTTCCCATGATCCTATTCACAACTATTGTTTTCCCATTAGTTTTTGGGTGATACGTTGAGGTAAAATTAAGGTTAGTACCCAACTTCTTCCACAATTTTCTCCAAAAATTACCGAAAAACCTTGTCTCAATTAGATACAATGCTTCTAGGAAATCTATGCAACCTTACGACCTATTTAAAGAACAAATTGGAAAAATTAGTGGCATCACTAGTTTTGAAACAAGGTACAAAATGTGTCCTTTTAGAGAATATATTAACAACAACATAGATAGAGTCATTACCTCTTTGAGTCCTTGGCAATCCAAATATAAAGTCCATGCTCACTAAATCCCATGGCCTAGTAGGAATCGGTAATCGCTGATATAAGCATGTATTTTGAATTCTTCCCTTCACATGCTGTTAGATCCTACATTTTACAGCAAACCTTTTTGCATAAGCTTGCATGCCTGGCCAAAAATAAAAAGCATTTAATTGAGAAAAAGTTTTATCTTGCCCAAAATGTCCTCATAATACTCGACTATGCTTTTCCCTCATAATATTTTCTCTCATAGAACATTTGGGTATGCACAATCTGCTATCTTTAAATAACGATCCTTCCCGCAACATAAATATCAACCACAAAGTTCTATCACCAATAACTAGGTTTTTTACAAGTAGCATATGCATCTTTGAAATCAACAACTTCCTTATAAACATCGTTCATTTCGTCAAATCCTAAAGTGTTGATTTGAAACCCATGCAAAGTCAAATTTATTCTACTCGATGCATCAACATCCTTATTTGATTTACCACTTGTATGCTTGATGAAAAATGTGAAAATTTTCAAGAACTCCACCCATTTAGCATGCCTCTGATTCAATTTCACCTAACCGTTGATAAACTGTAGAGCATGGTTATTAGTATAAAGGAAAAAATATTTGGGCATAAGATAATGCCTCTATGTTTTTAAAGCTTTAACTATATCATAGAAATATTTATCATAAGAGGAATACTCGTGCCTTGCTTCATTTAATTTTTCACTGAAATATGCAATTTCCCTTCCTTATTGACTTAGGACAACTCCCCTTACATCTCTCTCAACTTGAAAACATTTGTTAAAATCTGGTAGGGCGAATACATGTTGTTAAATTATCCTTTGTTTCGGTATTTTAAAATTTCTATCAGCTGCTACAATCCATTTAAATGGCTACTTATTCTCCTTGATTGTGTCAACAATGGGTGCACACAATATACTGAAATTATTTATAAGGTTTTAGTAGAAAATTGCAAGATTGTGAAAGCTTCTTACCTCAAACACATTTCTTTGAATAGGCCATTTAATGATTTCCTTTACTTTATCTGAATCCATCTTCAATCCTTCTTCTGAAATCACAAATCTTAGGTATACCAACTCATTCTTCATGAAGCTACATTTCTTTAAATTTATCAACAACTTCTCTTGTTGCAGGGTGCTCAGAAATAATTTGAGATGCTTGAGATACTCTTATTTTGTTTGGCTATACACTAAAATTACATCCATATAAAAAATAACAGATTTACCTTTAAATTCTTTCAAGACTTCATTAATTAGTATCATAAACATTTTAGTTCCATTCGTAAGGCCAAATGACATTACCAACCACTCATACAACCCATTGTTTCTTTTGAAAGTTGTTTTCCATTCATCCCCTTCTCCAATTCTATTCTAGTGATACCACTCTTGAGATCAATTTTATAAAAATACTTAGCACCACTCAAACAATCAATCGAATCTTCAATGCGGCGAAGTGGAAATATATACCCGATTGTAATTTTATTGATGGCCCTTGAATCAGTACACATTCTCCATCCACCATCTTTATTTGGGTTGAGCACAGTGGGAGCAACACATGGACTTGAGCTCTCCTTTATTAAACCTTTGTCCAACAAATCCTACACATGTTTATTTATCTCTTCATGTTATTGTGGATTCATGTGGTATGTTTCTTTATTAGGAAGGCTTGCCCCTAGAATTAGATCTATATGATTACTAATTCTTCGAAAAGGAGGCAACTTATTTTTCAAATCATCAACAATTATATTTGCAAACTCATCCAACATAACCTTGACTTATTTAGGAAAATAATTTAAACTTGTGCTAGTAAGAATTACCTTGGGCTTACGAATCAAAGCAAAATGAATTTATTCTTTCGTTTTTAGCTCTTTTAGTAGTACCTTCCCACCCATAAGTAGCACACTAGGACTAGCTTCCTCTTTCAGATCCTTATCCTCCAAAGGTACTAATAGATGTTTTTGGCCATTTTTCTCAAGAGTGTAGGTGTTATTTTTGCCATAGTGAATGGATTTCCTGCCATACTGCCATGGTATTCCCAACAACACATGGCACACATCCATTGGAATTATATCACATAACACCTCATATTGTAATTACCAATCTGGAACTCCACTTTACACTACTCATTCACCAATATATGATGGTCTTTTTGCAGCGAAGACACTTTGTAAGGTGTGGGATGTGCTATGCTCTAAAGCCCAAACTGCTCTACCATTTGTATGGAGACCAAGTTATCTGTGCTACTGTTGAGCTAATTTATGTACCTAAACTAACACAATTATTTATTATCAATCCGGGTTGTTTATGCTTTGAGGCAAGATCACTATATGTGAAGATCAGATATAATCAACCTTGAAAGATATGCTAAAAGTAATACATTCTACAACTCTAACTCAATTAGTTTAAAAAGAGGACTAATATTGAAATGGTTCTTGACTCAAGAAATTCATTTTCACCTCAATTACCACTTAATGAATCAGAGATTAAAACCAAGAACTTAAGATGGATAAATTATTAATGAAAGAAGCTCTTAACTTAAGAGACATGTAAAGTGTTCCATTATAATTCATTCATCTTAATATCAAAAATATCAACAAGAAACTGCTTGCACACAAACAGAAGAAACCAACTCTAATTCATCATTTTCATAGAAGGGATGCTCAACTTGATACATCTGTTTTTCCAACTTGATAAAGTGATGAATAAGTTATAAACTAATGACATCAATCACTATGCATGAACCATGAAACAATCTGAAATAAAGCTTTGAAAACCAGTTCTACAATCATCAAATTACAAAGAAATAAAACTAGTTAACAAGAAAGTGTACTTAGCTTGGAATGGGGGCCCTTCCACCCTTGCCTTGCACACTTGATAAATGATCTCAGAAGCTTAACTTCAGTCACACATCCATAACATTGAACAGAAAAATGATAACAACACAAGTCTTCAAATTAACTTCTCAATCCAAAATTGTCACAATATAAAAGTACATAAGTCAATAATAATCCTAATACCTAAGCCATCAAAGCTTTGGCTTTAAATAAGAAGTCTCATGAACAAACTGATCTATTTTTACTCAAACAAACCCATCTACTTATCATCCACCTATCTAAGTCGAATTCATTATTCTTATCCCAAGAAATATGGTCAATCCCATAGAATCTCAAAACTGCCCTATTTCTATGGGATTTCTGAATGACTAGTCATGATTGACTAGAACTAACTGGGCCTAATAAAGCTTGTTCTGTTCGAACTAAGCATAGGTGGCTTAGTCCTAGTTTCCAAGCTGTCCATCCATGCATTCAACTCGTGCCCAAGTGTCCTGCAACCATATCAACCATATAGCTATTACGGGAATTTCTGAATCAGCCAATTTTGCACTAAAAATCAAACTTTCATAAAAACTTTAGAATTTGAAAAATTAAAATTAAATACCTGAATAGATCTCAAATATATGTCAAAATGGAATAAATGAATGGAAAATGGATGGAAAATAGATGGATAAATAAGTTTCTTTGAGCAAAATAAGACCAAAACTAAGGCCCAACATCTCTCCCTTGCTTATCATTAAGCATGTCCCCATGCTTGCCTGTTCCTCTTTGACCTTCTTCTTTCTGAAGTAGATGTTGTACCTGTTGATGCTTCCTGTTGTGCTGCCCTTGCCAAACAATCCAAACCTGTGTCATGTCGTTCTTTGAACAAAGCTGCTTTAACCTTTTGCTTTTCATACTTGGCCTGCCACATGTTCTTTTCCTTCAACCATTTAAATGCTTGTTTAGAAATTAGATCATTCTTCCTTTTCAATCTCCCCAACTCTTCTTTCAATTTTTCATTTGTTTTGACCAATTTATCATTTTCTTTCCTGTTTGCTTTGTTCTCCTCTTTTAACTGTTTTTCCACAATTTTACTAATTTCTAATTGATCAGTTAAATCCCTGATTTTCCCATCATTAATTTCTTTTTCAAAATCCTGAGTTGTTTTCATTAATGATGCAGCTGCTTCATCATCATAGGCAGAATCCATATCAAATTCTTCTTGTGGAATGTTATTTTCTTCTTGTGGTCTTGGAAAATATGTTTCTTCTTCCCTGTCTAAATTGATGGGACTTTTATTTGTAAATCTTTTGGGAATAGACATCACAGATATTTCATAATCCATGGCCATGTTATTTTGTTGTTTGGCTCTTGTTCTAGGATATAAGGGTGAATTCATCACTCCTTTACTTTCCTGCTCTGTTTTCTCTTGCACCTCTGTAATCTGTTTAGTAAAATGATTTTTAACCATGAATTCTCTCCACACTATGCCCTGCAATCTCACTTGATACTCAACTAGGATTTTAATCAATCCTTGATGATACATTTGTCCTGCCTTAAGCCTGTTTTCATGTCTTGCTGTTTCAATCATTCTTAAGAGGCTTTTATATAGGAAATAATGTAAATTAATGCTATCTTCCCCCTTAATGTGCTGTAGAAGTTTAACATGATATAAATGGGCAACACTATATCCTCGGTCACAAGTCAAAAACTTTTGAATAATCAAGACCAATTCTCTCCATGGCTCATTAAACCATTCCCTGGGTATACCTTTTGTCCTATCAAATGTTCCCTTCCGATTTTTCTCAAGAAAGAAAGTCCATGCTTTCTCCTTGAAGTGTAGCCCTTTATAATACTTCTCTCCTAACATTGGCAAATCTAAGGCTTTGGACAAGTATTCTTGGGTTACTGGAACAATGATTTCTCCTACTCGAGTTTGGTCTTGATTGAAATTCTTTATAAAATCTTTGGTTATCTCCTCAGAATGGCCATTAAATTTCTGTAGGAAGCCTATCATTCCTGCCTGATAGAGTTTTTCTATGGTCTCTTTTCCCCAGCCTTCTATTTGAAATTTTGGCTCTACCCTGTTTGCCATTGTTTCTGTAAACCAATCAATGTAGGCTTCTGCTGTTACTAACTTCATTTTAATAAAAATTATGACTATTTTTTTTAAAATGAAATTCAGTAAGCAAAGAAGCTTACCTTCCTCTTCTGACTCAACTCAACTCTGCACTTTTAACCTCTGATATATTCCCTTGCAATAGCACTCTCTGAATTCCCTGTTGAATACAAGCAACACCTGTATACCTCTGTTAATACACTGGTCTCTGTTTTTTTAAATTAAATACACACACAGTATCACAAATCACACAAACATGATTTACTTGTGTATATATAAAAATAAAAAATTAAAGAGTGCTCTCGGCCTAATCGAAATTTTCGCACTGTTTTCGACTTAAGCAAAGGTGTTTGCAAAAAAAATTGCGTGCAGACTCATCATAAAAATGCAACTATGCAACGAGCTCTCGGCCTCAACACGGCTTCAGCGAACCCGACTCTCTTTTTCAACCATAATTCAATGTGACCACTAGGCATTCGATCCCTGTCAAAACAAAACGCAGTGGCAGCAAATATTTTATGGCGTTTTTTCGTTTACACGCTAACTGTTTGTGAAAATATTGGTGCGCATAGTTTACTTAGAGGAACACGGCTTAGTGCGCAATTCAACAACCCCCGCCATGCTACTTCAATCACAGCATTCCGTTAAAACGTGTTACTCATGCAATGAGTTTCCCTCAAAATGCTGCGCATCAAGATCTATCAAAAATCCTTAAGTGCTGTCGATCTGGAGATAATCACGGGTTTGTAGTTACCTGACTGTCAACGAGCGCGTGGAGTGTAACCGGGCGCTCCAAATCCCTATTGTTTCGGTTAACTGAGCTGGTGTCAAAACACAGGATCCAAAAGTTAATGTCAAACAATATTCCATAATCGCTGAGTGTTAATGAACTTCACTGTTACCTGACTCAATCCTGGAAATCTGTGATCTCTGATCGTCGAACCCGGAGCGATTTTCACTATTCCGTTGCTTCAAAACGCCTTCTCTTCTCTCCGGATTGATGTTTTGTTTCAGAACGCCTTCCTTCTGAGCTCTGGCAATGAGGAATGAGGTTGAAACGGTCATGAATTGACCGAGTTTATGGTTGTACCATGCCTGTTGGCGTTATGATGTGAGGTTGGTATGGCTGTCCTCTTTGACCAGTCGACCGACTGTGTCATGAGGATACCACCGCCTTGTGTTATGTTTAAATTATATATACGTACCACCACCACCGGCGCACGCTATGTTTGAATGACATGGCTGTGTTATCACACCACCGTGCACGCTATGTTTGAATTATATGCCTGTATTGTCACCACCGTGCACGTTGATTTCCATTGTCGTGTGCTATGATATGCACGTTTCATTACCATCAACGCATTTCACTTTGAATGATATACCCGTATCATTGCCACCTTCTGCATGAACTTATTACCTCCGCCGTGCGTTCATACGTGTAATGATACTCCTGCTATGCAATAATCATTATACCATACCCTGTCAAGCCTGTCAACCAAATCATAACCATCATGCTCGTTCTTCATTTTTTATGCGCCATATACCTTTGCTTATGTTTATACCATATGCGCGTTAATTATATGCCATTAACCTTATCTCTTATGCGTATTAACCTTATATCCTTTGCGCTCAATTCTTATATAGATGGTTTTTAACACATTCCTTGTTTACACTTATGGTATATAGTTTTTGTATAGCGCATTATTTGTTTTGCCTTTTATGCATATCTTTATGATTTTAAAATGACCATCTTAGGTCATGTTTAAAATCATCACCATACTAATGCTTGATTTGTGTATGCAGGTGGAGAAAGTTGTCCTAGCTTGGTCTTTTTGCTCAAAAAGAAAAATACTTAGGATTATAGGGAATATGTATAAGGAATGTATATGAATGAAATGGAATATGTATAGGGGTATTATGAAGATAGGATATGTATAGGGAATATTGAATATCCTCAGGTACTAATTTTAACTTAACAAAAACTAAAAATTCCTACGAAAAATTTGAATTTCAAGCACAAAATGACTATACATATACTTCCCTAGATGATGTTTGTACAGGTGGAATGAAGTCAGATGTTGTAGATGAATCAAAAAGTGAATTTTATTGCTGCTCCTTGTTCTTCATGCTCTGGTTCTTGAATTGAAAATCAGGTCCCTTTGTAATGATTCTTTGTTTCAGGTCCCTCTGCACTGCTTACATAATATGCACATGTTGTTTTGACATTGGCAGGTCTCTCAGGTCCCTCTGCATTGATTTCTTTTTTCAGGTCCCTCTGCTGACAAATACAAGTTCCTTCTATACTTCAGCTTTCCAGCTAAAGATCTAATACAAGTCTCCCCCTTGTTTAAGATATGACTTGTCCTCAAGTCAATTGTTGATGGAGAGTACCTGTATTGAAATTATGTGAGAACAGTAGAACAAGAAAAGGAATTCATAGAGTCCAAGTTGCCTTGATTTTCCCCTATGAATTCGTGTTTGCATAGTGCCAGTTGCCTGGTTTTCACTAGCAAACAAATTATTATTTTTTATGTTTTTTTTTTATATATTTTTTATGTTTTTTTTTTTTTTTTATATTTTTTATTCAACTACAGGACTGGAAGATGGCTGAACTTGGTGTGCCATGACTTCCAATTCTGTATCTTTTGTCAGTTGTTTCATAAATTCTTCTTTACTGATAGGCCTATTATAAACTTTGAGCCTATGTCCATTCACTATAAAGGAGGTGGAATCCTGGTCAATTGTCTTGATCTTTACTGCTCCATTGTCGAAGATTTCATCAATTTCATATGGCCCTAGCCAGTGTGTTGTGAACTTTGCTTTGAAATCTTTGAACTTGGAGTCAAAAAGTAATGCCCAATCTCCCTTGCGAAATGTCTTTGTTTTGATATATCTTTCGTGCCACTTCATTCTTTGTTGTTGCACCAATGTAGTATGTTCTATGGCTTGTTGACGATGCTCATCTAACTGATTCAGTTCCATGATCCGCTGCTGTTGTGCTTCTGTCAGGTCTAGTCCTAATTCAACTGCTAGTCTGTATGTTTGTATCTGAAACTCTATAGGAAATAAGGCCTCTTTTCCATATACTAACTGGTATGGACTAAAACCAGTTGTATTCTTCCATGTAATTCTATAGGCCCATAGTGCATCTTGTAATTTTTCAGACCAATCTTTTCTGTTCAGCTTTACTGTTTTTGTCATGATATTCTCTAGGACTTTATTTGTTGATTCAACCTGCCCATTTGCTTGAGGATGATATGGTGTATATGTTCTGTGTTTGATCTTGTACTTCTCTGTTAGATCTCGTACCAGTTTTGATGTAAATTGTGTTCCTTGATCTGTTACAATTTGTCTAGGTACTCCATATCTGACAAATATTTCTTTAAAAAGAAAGTTGACCACTATATCTTCTGTTGCTCTATTTACTGCTTTAGCCTCTGCCCACTTGGTTACATAATCTGTACATACTAAGATGTACTTCTTTCCATTTGATGATGGATTGATGGGTCCAACAAAGTCAAGCGCCCATTGCTCAAATGGTTCTATGAGGACTTGTGGCTGGCTTCATCTCTTGTGATTGGTCTCCCTATTCTTTGGCAACTGTCACATTGCCTGACATATTTCTTAGAGTCTTTGAAGATGGATGGCCAGTAGTAGCCCAGTTGCAGCACCTTATATGCTGTTCGTTTATCTGCAAAATGGCCACCACATGGTTCATCGTGACACGCCCTTAGAATATCTAATATTTCATCTTCTCGCACACATTTTCTAATTATCAAATCTGAACCAGTATAAAATAAATCACCATTTACCCAACTATACCTGGAACTTTCTTTAATAATTTTGTGTCTTTGCTTTTTAGTGAATTGGTTTGGTAACTTTCCAGGAGATAAATAGTTTGCCATGTCTGCAAACCATGGTGTTTTTACTGTGATAGCAAACAGATGTTCATCGGGAAAGTTATCTGCAACTGGATTTGGATCATTGGGTGAATGTATGCGGGACAGAAAGTCAGCTACTTGATTTTCCTTGCCTGGCCGATCTTGTATTGTGATATTAAATTCTTGCAGTAACAGTAACCATCTTGTTACTCTTCCATTGGTTATAGGTTTATTCATCAAGTATTTGATTGCTGAATGATCTGTATGAATGAAAACTTGATATCCTGTTATATAATGTCTGAATTTTTTTACTGCATGTATAACGGCTAACATTTCTTTCTCGGTGACTGTATAGTTCACTTCTGCAGGTGTTAGATTCTTGCTTATAAAGTTCATTGCATAATTGAACAAGTTCTCTTTCTGTCCAAGGGAGGCACCTATTGCGGTATCAGATGCATCAGTTGATATATGAAATGGAAAAGACCAATTTGGCCCACGGAGAATGGGTGCAACTGATAATTTTTCTTTTAAATTTTGAAATGCATTTTGACAATCATTTGTCCAATGAAATTCAATATCTTTTGCTAATAATTTAAACAGAGGTTGGGCTATTTTACTGAAGTTTTCAATGAATCGTCTATAATAGCCTGCATAGCCTAAGAAACTTCTTACCTCTTTCTGTGTTGTAGGAGGCATTAAGGTTACTAGGACTTGGATTTTTGTTGGATCCACTTTAATTCCTGAAGAAGAAATATGGTGTCCCAGAACTATTCCTTCTGTCAACATTATATAGCATTTCTCATTGCTTAATGACAAATTTGTTTCAATGCATCGTTTCAACACTTTCTCAAGATTATTTAAGCAATCATTATATGTGTTTCCATAAACTGTACAGTCATCCATGTAAACCTCTACACATTCATGGATTAGATCAGCAAAAATTGCAAGCACTGCTCGTTGAAAAGTTGCAGGTGCATTACATAAACCGAATGGAAAAACATTATATGCATAGGTTCCCCATGGGCAAGTGAATGTTGTCTTGTCTTGGTCTTCTGTTGCTATTCTAATCTGGTTGTACCCGCTAAACCCATCTAAGAAAGAGAAGAATTTCTTTCCAGCCAATGAGTCTAACACTTGATCAATAAATGGTAGAGGAAAGTGATCTTTAAGTGTAGCTTTATTTAGTTCTCGATAATCCACACATACCCTCCACTTTCCATTTTTCTTTGGAACAATAACCAGTGGAGAAACCCATTGACTATCTGAAATAGGATAGATGAATCCAACATTTAACAATTTTTGCAGTTCATCTTTCACTATTTCTTTCATCATAGGATTCATTCGTCTTTGAGGTTGTCTTACAGGTTTGATTTGTTCATCTGTATAGATGTGGTGGACACATGTGTTAGGATGGATTCCTTGCATGTCAGTATAATCCCAGGCAAAAGCTTTTGAATATTTCTGTAATAATGCAATTACCTCTTGTTCTTGTTCTGATTGCAAATCATTTCCAATGTTTAAATGTTTTCCAGGACTTACCTCAATTGTTTTTATTGTTGGATTGGAGATTGTGTTTACAGGAAAGATGTCTATAAAAGAATTTCACAAAGTTTGAATAGTACAGGTTTCCTGAAAACATTGATTCAAAAGGTTATTTGCAGCTTCATATTGCACTTCTCTAAGCTGCTCTGAAATACTTGGTTATGAAATGAAAAGATCCATTAAGTCTTCATTCTCTTCTTCTTCTCTTAAATCAAAGAATTTATTTATACTTAAAACTGATTTAGTTTGCTGTTTTTCTTGAGCTTCAAGTACTGATTCTAAAGAAGTTGACTGTGTAGGTGAATAAAGAGAAATATGTTTCCTTTCTTCTCCATGTGAAATAATCATGCTTCCTGATCTGCATCCTATAAAGGCATCAGCAGTAGCTAACCATGGTCTGCCTAAGATTAGAGGATGTCCTCCCAAATTTGATTTTGGTTGCAGAATAAGGAAGTCAACAAGATACTCCCATGAATCCAAAGAGACTATAATATCTTCCAATATTCCTTCAGGAACAACTTTAGATCTGTCTGCTAATTCTAAGATTGTAGAGGTTGATCTAATGTTGTTCAAATGCAAAGTTTTCATTGTCTCCATTGTCATTACATTTATAGCTTCTCCCAAGTCTATTAATGTGTTTGGTACCGAGAAATTATTTATTGATATAGTAACCATAGGGATACCAGGATCAATATATTTTTCTACTACGGTTTGTGTAGACATGAGGCTTGCTAGTTTACCAATGACTTGGATTGTAGTAGGATCCTTCTTCTTTTTCTGTGATTTCTTAATGCACAATTCCTTTATTGTTTTAGCATATATTGGTATTTCTTTAATTGCCTTCAACAAAGGAATTTTTACATAAGAATTTTTTAACTCATCTAAAATATCAAATTCAGGAAGGGTTATTTCTTTTTGTTGTTCCACTAACCTTTCAGGATAAGGTGGTGTTTGAGTTGTAATGTTTGTTCCTTTCTGAATTTGTATCTTAGTTTGTGATGTTTCAGGTGATTCTCTTTGTTCGGTTGGTTCTTCTATAATTGGAGGAGAATCCTTTTTAAGCACTTTTCCAGACCTTAGATGGACTTCATTAAGAGGAAGAATTGAATATGTGGGAAAACATGTTGCTTCCTCTACAATATATGCAGCTTTTTCCACCTTATTATTCGGATTTGCAATTGGTTGTGCTGGTAATTGAGTTGGTCTGGGTTGATTTGTGGGTAGCTGCAACTGTTGTGGTTGGGTCAACAATGGTGGAGGATTCTGCTGCGGATATGGCATGGATTGTGGATATGCAGAATGTTGTTGTTGAAATGGTATGGATTGAGGATATTGTGGATATGTAAATGGCTGTTGATATTGTTGCTGGTATTGTTGAGGTGGCTGGTTTCCATAACCATATCCTCTCCAACCTTGTGCAGGTTGTTGTGGATATTGTTGTGGAGGCCAAGCTTGCCATGGCATTGGAGGTGTCCAAGGATTTTGAGGTGGATAAAGGTAATTTTGTTGAGGGAATTGTTGCTGATTTTGTTGAGGCATCCTAGGTTGCCATGGTCTTCGTGGTGCTACATAGTAAAAACCTTCCATTCCTGGCACTTCTTCCATTGAATTCATTTGTAATTCTTTCAATTTTAGACAATTTTCTGTGGAATGCTTTTCTGTACAAAGACCACAAACCTGAATACTCTTAACACTATCCAAAGGACATTCTCTTAATGGATGTTTGTTTCTACATTTGGGACAAAAGATTGCTAAAGCTTGGTCTTGTTCTTCTTTCCTCTTATTTGCTTTTAGCACATCTACTTGTGTCCCTAATGTACTTAAAAGATCTGTTTTGAAATTTTCTAATAAACTTCCTATTTCAGCTCGTGTTATCCCTCCTGCAGCTGACTTTGCTGCTTTTGAACTTACTTCTCTTCTTCCTGTTTTTGCTCTTCCTCTAGAATTTTTTTGACATAAGTCAACAATTTCTTCGAATGGTAGGTTTGAGATATCTCCTTTACCCATCACATTCAAAATGTCAAGATATTCATCCCTTATACCCTTGAGAAAGATTGTTCGAATGGTTTCTTGATTTAGAGAATGTTGTTTAGATTTCTGTAGATTATACAAAAATCTTTCCAAATATTCTTCTAGACTCTCATCTTCTTGTTGTGTCATTCTAAAAATATCTTCCTTTGAATCTCTAGATCTGCAATAAGCTTGATATTTTTTAAGGAAGACTGATCTCATATCATCCCAAGAAGTTATTGTATGTTCTCCTAAACCCATAAACCATTTCAAAGCTGCTGCTTTTAATGTTGCAGGGAAAAGACGAAGTTTATGGATGTCATCAGTATATCCATATGTTCTACATAGAATATCAAATTCAAACATAAATGAATCAGGATCTTCTGTTGACATTCCATAAAAATTTGGCAATACAGAAGGTGGAATATTTTTCATTTTCACTTCTTCTCCTAATATTGCACTTGTGTCAATTATTGGAAAGCCAAAGGTAGTCTCATCTTCTTGTCTTTTCTGATCATTTTTTATTTTTCTATCATTTTCTTGTTTTGCATCTTCCTCTCTCTTTCTTCTCCATTCTGATTGTTGTCTTTCATATTGAGCTTGTTGTTCAGGAGTGAGAATAACAGATCCATGTCCTTCTTCTGCCATTGGTTGATTTGTTTCAATTTTAAGTGGAGTTTCAGGCTGGTCAAAGATAAGAGGATTTATGGATGGAAATAAAGATTGTTTTCCTTTGATAATTTCTTTTTGTTTTCCAGAAGTTGAAGATTGTTTTTGCTTTGCTTCCCAAGCTAACAAAGTTTGTCTCTCAATCAAAGTTAATCTTTTTCCACTTCTTTGTTTTTCTGCCAATTCCTCAATGATTGGATTACCAGTAACTGGGGTGTTTGATGATCCTATCTCTATTTGTGGGGGGTTTTTAATAAATCTACCATGAGGATCTCTATGTCTAGGCATAAAGAAACATAACTAAAAAGTGTAACTACCGTTTTTGTTTTTTTTTTTCTCTCTATTGACTATGCCGATATTTGCCTCCCCGGCAACGGCGCCAAAATGTTGAGCTAATTTATGTACCTAAACTAACACAATTATTTATTATCAATCCGGGTTGTTTATGCTTTGAGGCAAGATCACTATATGTGAAGATCAGATATAATCAACCTTGAAAGATATGCTAAAAGTAATACATTCTACAACTCTAACTCAATTAGTTTAAAAAGAGGAATAATATTGAAATGGTTCTTGACTCAAGAAATTCATTTTCACCTCAATTACCACTTAATGAATCAGAGATTAAAACCAAAAACTTAAGATGGATAAATTATGAATGAAAGAAGCTCTTAACTTAAGAGACATGTAAAGTGTTCCATTATAATTCATTCATCTTAATATCAAAAATCTCAACAAGAAACTGCTTGCACACAAACAAAAGAAACCAACTTTAATTCATCATTTTCATAGAAGGGATGCTCAACTTGATACATCTGTTTTTCCAACTTGATAAAGTGATGAATAAGTTATAAACTAATGACATCAATCACTGTGCATGAATCATTAAACAATCTGAAATAAAGCTTTGAAAACCATTTCTACAATCATCAAATTACAAGGAAATAAACTAGTTAACAAGAAAGTGTACTTAGCTTGGAATGGGGGCCCTTCCACCCTTGCCTTGCACACTTGATAAATGATCTCAGAAGCTTAACTTCAGTCACACATCCATAACATTGAACAGCAAATTGATAATAGCACAAGTCTTCAAATTAACTTCTCAATCCAAAATTGTCACAATATAAAAGTATATAAGTCAAATAATAATCCTAATACATAAGCCATCAAAGCTTTGGCTTTAAATAAGAAGTCTCATGAACAAACTGATCTATTTTTACTCAAACAAACCCATCTACTTCTCATCCACCTATCTAAGTCGAATTCATTATTCTTATCCCAAGAAATATGGCCAATCCCATAGAATCTCAAAACTGCCCTATTTCTATGGGATTTCTGAATGACTAGTCATGATTGACTAGAACTAAATGGGCCTCATAAAGCTTGTTCTGTTCGAACTAAGCATAGGTGGCTTAGTCCTAGTTGCCAAGCTGTCCATCCATGCATTCAACTCGTGCCCAAGTGTCCTGCAACCATATCAACCATATAGCTATTACGGGAATTTCTGAATCAGCCAATTTTGCACTAAAAATCAAACTTTCATAAAAAATTTTGAATTTGAAAAATTAAAATTAAATACCTGAATAGATATCAAATATATGTCAAAATGGAATAAATGAATGGAAAATGGATGGAAAATAGATGGATAAATAAGTTTCTTTGAGCAAAATAAGACCAAAACTAAGGCCCAACAGCTACCATTGTAAATCACCACTTTGAAACACTTTCCTTTTGATTTTCATGTGGTTCTAAATAAGATTTTTCTTTGTGTTGGTTCCTTAACTTCTTTTCCAAACTTAATAAATATTACCTTCATCAATAATGATTTTCCTACCTATGGTATTTCTTCATGGTTAACTGTAGCTATATTTTCTTCTTGTGCTTCTGCTATATTTTCTCCTCTTTGGCTTGTAGGATTATTTTTTGGAAAATCCCATGACACACATCCCAATTTCCCACATTTTTATAATTGAACTTGATAGCCTCTGCCTCGACTATGTCCTCTTGAGAAAGGCCTTATTCCTTTTGATTCACATCCTCTTGATGGTTGACTCCTTGAAATACCTTGGTCTGCCTTTGGAGACTGAGATTTATCCTAGTAGTTAGTTTGTCCTCTTCCCCTTATAGGACTCCTATAGCCAATTTTTTCTTCTCTTTCAAGGCGAATTGGTAAGCATATTCTAGAGTTCTGGGTGAAAAAAGGATAAACTCATCTTGAATCTCAAACCACAACCCATTGATATATCTGAAAACCTTTTCAAGTGTTTCTTTGATGTATCATGCTCTAATATTCACCTTGTAAAATTATTCAGTATACTCTTTAACATTAAATGAACTTTGTTTCAGATTTTACATTTTCCTAAATAAAGACAACTGGTAATATTTGGGAAAAAAATTTCCTTTTAGCTTCGCCACCATGTCCAGTTCATGCTAGGGAACTGATTTTGTGCATATATTGCATCTAGTAAGTATACATACATGTAGAAGCATGATTTCTCGCCCTTGGGTGGATTGCAAGATTATGTCACATGGAATATCAGCTAATGAGCCAATAGGTCTAACCAGTTGAACTGCTTCCCCTAGTTCACTACGTGGTTCAAAAAGATATCCCACCCCTCAAGAAAGGTCTCTGTGTTTAATTTTCCATAGATTCTACAAGCTAGTATGACCAAAAGCTGATAGGATTTCCTGAGTGCTCTTGTATTTTACATATGGGCGGCTTCCTGTCTAAAATTTGTTGGCTCCTTCACCCAGACCTTGATGATATATATTGTGTTCGTGTAGATGTGAGTGGCATAGAACAATGAGTCCATGTTCTTCACTAGCCCAGGAATATGATACATATGTTTCAAATCGACTTCCAGGAATGTAGCAAGCTTCATCCCGTTGGTGTTTTTCAATGTCATGGTTTCTACAGTGATATTTGAGACAAACTAGCTGATCACATCCGCACATGGGAAGGCTGGATAGCAGCATGCAACCTTATAAATCCATGACTGCATAATGGTGAGATACACCTGTCGTTCCTCTAATTATGCCTGAAATTCCTTTGTGAAATCATCTTTGATTTGCTGCCATGTCAGTTTTTAGCCCTTCTCTATGAACAACTGAGTGTATGAGTAAACTTGCAAGTTAACCAGAACTTTCTCAACTAGTTCCCCAATAATTTTTTCAGTGGTTTCCTTTGAGGCGGCTCTCTTTTATTCCATTGTGAAAGTAACTGTTTGAGAGATGTTGAACAACAATGGTACCTATGGGAAAAAAAAGACACTTACAACAAAAAATGTCAGATATAAGAAAAAATACTTTCAGGACATGGTCATGCAGTAAATTGGGAAATTGAATTGAAGGATTACACATATTTATGGGAAGAGGGTCTGAATAACGGAGGAAAATTTGCACTACGCAGTCCCAGCAGCCAGTGTCGAAGCTTGTGGCTTGAGACTACGCAATGTGCAGTTCAACCTGGGCAGTGAGCTGGGAGAGATTGCACATTGCGTAGTCTTAGTGGTCAAGGATGTTGGTTGAGGCTTGGCACTACATAATGCGTAGTGAGGCCAACCAGTAATGCACATTTCATAGTTCCATAGGCCAAGGTTTAAGCTTGAGCTTCGATATTGCGTAATGCCCAACTTGTTGAAGTGAATTTTGGCTAACAAAAACGCAGATATGTCCAAGGGAAGTGTGAAAAATGATGAGATTTGAGAGATGGTGAAGGCATCAATGCATATATGACTAATTTTTGATGAAAAAAATAAATCAAGTGTAGAAAATAAACGAACGAGAGGTGAAATAGATCGGTGAGGAGAGTCACACAACGATGACCATTATTGCAAAATGCAAAAACCGATGTGACACTGGTGAAAAGAAAACAAAAACCTAAAACAACACTTCCACATGATAAACCAATTTAAAATTCCAACATGCATGCAAATAAAAAAGAAAAACAACACTCATGCAATCCAAACAGTAAAAAGCAACAAGAAAAGCGACTAAAAGTGATAAATGAAAAACTCACCCGAAAAAATGATGACGATCGCGCCGACATTTCCTTGATCTCCTCGGTAATGATAGAGCTCCAAGATCGAATGTGAGAATGAGATATAGAGGCTTCGATTAAATAGGTTTGAGAAATTAGGGTTTATGAGGTACATGCCGCAAATTAAGGGAAAAATGAAACTTGGCAGAAATTTCCAAAAATAAAAAGTGTTGCTTCCTTCGGGTTACTAAAAATAGATCCCTATATTTTAGGGATGTTTTTTTTTCTTTTTGTCTTTTATTATATTTTTGGTAAAATTTTCCATGTACCTTACCAGGAAGAATTGCACAGTTCTGGGGAGCTGGAAGATCCCAGCTCAGTGAGTGATTGCGCAATTTATGGGCTCAATATCGTGTTGTCTGTCATGACTGCGTAGTTCCCAAGATCAAGCCTGGGCTTCCAATCATGAATGTGTAATTATTATCATGAAGGTCGAGACTGGCTTCATGACTTGCACAGTTTTTGCAGGAAATCCCAGAACTATTGAGCAAGAATTAGACAAGAGGTCAGCTTGTGACTTAGAAAAAAATTCTAAGTGGAAAAGCTTGTAAACACAAGCATAATTGAAAGATAAACATCAGTTAAAGCATAGATAGCTGCTATCAGTGAAAATTAATCTCCTGTGAAGAGAAGTTAGGCTCCAAAATATAAGCAATGGAAAATTTTTGAAGGGTGGTTGTAGACGCTACAACATTGGTGACACACTAGTAGAACTCCAACTCTCTGAATGGATATTGTATTCATGTAAAAATGTGTATCACCCTTTCAGAAGTATTTTTCAATTCATTGATTATCATATCTCCCTCACTTAGTCTGAGTTAAATATTTAGTCCCTTCCCTTCTCTTCATCGGTGGAACACTAACCAAGCCAAGTCATGCTAAGTTGTTTCGATTGGGGATGAGCACAAGTAAAAGAAAAATGCAGTAATTGTTTTAATATCTAGTGTTGCTCCACTACCATAAGGCTTGGAAAATACCCCGATAGAGTCACTTCAGAAAAAAAAACATTGCTCTGCTGCCAGCAATCCTGGACAGTATCTCGATGGAGACGCTTGCTTCAGCCCTCTGCACAAGAATCCTTTCTCTTCTTTCTCTCTTTATTTCATTTTCATTTTTTTCATTTTTTCATTTCTTGAAAGAACTCTACATAGGCACTTATTTATTTCATGGGTCGGAAGGCACTTATTTATTTCATGGGTCGGAATAGGCCCATCCTGAATTATTGAGAGTAGAAGAGGTTGTTCCTTCATAGAATTATTTTTATGTACACCTCTGACATACTTGTTAAGGTTTTCCTCCCCTCGTTACTCTACTTGACTAGAGAAAAAGGATTAACCGAACAAATAAAAACGGATTGGAGTAGGTGGAACTAGTTAAAACCCAAACATCATGATTTCACCATGACCTTCCATGATAAGGAATGTTTTTTCCATCTGAGTATCATAAAAAAAAATAGAAAAGTAAGATTCGCGCAAAGAGAGGGAATAGCTATAAAACCAAGTGTTGATAGAAGAACAATTTTCCTCTTGGATTTCACCATGATTTCTTGAGAAGCCAAACATGGTCTCATGCAGAGACTATCCTAATACTAAAAACAAACAAATGAAAGGAGTAGAACAAAAGAAACAAACACAAAGAAAATCAAAGCAACAACAAAGGAAAACAAAACACTACTCCTACTTCCTAACTTAAGTAGTAAGTATGCCAACTCACGTGAAATGATATTTCAAATGCAGGCACCAACACATTGGTAGGCCTATGCGGGCGAGGGAATACATGTGAAGACAAATATTCAACTAACACACGAAAAAATAAATATAAGACAATGTAAAAAAAAAAATTTGAATTTTGAATGAATGCGTGGAAAAATAAGAACAAAAAGCGCAAGGAAGACATTCTATGGTTGTGTCATGGTGTCTGTACACACTACGAGCCAAATACTTACACATGAAAAATTTCGAACTACGAGGTCGATTAAAAATAAAGAAAGAAAGAAATTTTTGTTTCACTGTGGTGCTCTCCAAATAGGACTCCAAATATTGAGTGATAGGATCATGAAAAATGCATGGAGGATGCGAAAATTGTAAAAAAAAAGGATTTTCAATATGTGCAGTAAAATTATGAGGAACCTCGATAAATTAAACATTATTATAATCATCTATGGAATTGAACTCAAGGCTACAATAACCTAACATAACCATCAACTCAGGTTGAAGAGTATTGACATCATGAGGAATTTCCAACTCATCGGAAGGTAGATCATCAGAGATAGGTGGCTTCCAAAAATCTGCAGTGGAAAAATTAGCATCATGACCAACTGAATCGATGAACATGTCATGACAGCCACAATCAGAAAATTCAAGATCACCAATGGGGATATCTTCATGTTATGATAAATCATATAGAGGGGGATATGAAAAATGATAAATTTCACCCTCTATGTTTCCAAAAAGGAATGATGAGGAATTGGGAATATTCGTGATAAAAAATTCATCCTCTCCACATTTAGATGAAAAATTGACATTCCGCGAATTTTGCGAATGATTGGAAGTATTAATAGTATCAGAAACTAAATTCTCACATGATTCAATCAGAATGAACGAATGGTGGGAAATGTCAGGATAATGCGGAAGAGCTTTAGAAGGAAGAGAGTCATCCTTCATCGTATATTCTTGTTCGATTCTTGACTCTCGGACATACTCATCAAAAATCATATCGCAGTTTGGCTGCTCAAGATCAAATCCATCCAACACATGATCCTCATGAACATCAAGTGAAATGTTTGAAATAGATGAACACAAAAAATCGCAATTCAGAGGATCATATGGACCAAAATATTGAGGATGAGGAGATAACACATCATTACAACCATCGAGATTACAATCCAAAATTGTGCAGGAAATATGAGTATGTGAGATGGGAAGAGATGCTGACAATTCAACAAAAATATTCTAAAATTTTCCCACCTCAACCTGTGGAACTAGAGTTTCTTGATGAGAAGCGGATGGGGGGTTTCTTGGAACAACAACCTTTTCTGTCACATATTTGGAAGCTCTAGCCCTGTGGTATGCTGGGAGCGACTTGAAAAATTCTAAGTCTTGCGGAGTTAGTGAAATGCGAACAAGATGTATGAATACTTCGGTTAAGAAATCCCAATCAATTTAGTTTTATATAAATTCACAAAAAATATGTACAAAATGATAGCGAAAATGGCATAATGATTCATCGAGTGATTTTCGCAATTTTGAAGTTTTTTGGCACAAATTTTCATGATAATATATGTCAAAAGCATGGGACAGTTCTATGACGAAGTGTTCGAAAGAGTGAATGGAGGCATTGGTAAATGTGTGACACCATTTCCTTATGCGCCCTTCGAACGTGAGAATGAACAAGATACAACCAACATCCTCAAGGGAGATACTATGCTTTGTGAAAAAATGCAAAAACATTCAGTATGCTCAAGCAAGGTTGTTTCACCCTCACCATTAAAATTAAGATGTGACAAGTCATAAATGATATTCATTGACACTTATAATTTTACGTCTCTAGAAAAACATGCCAGGAGTTTGAATTGGGAAGAATTCATAAAATGAGTGCAAAAATTCAAAAAAAACTTCAAGGGCTCAACTTGTCATCTAGCCCTCCTTCTAGAACTAGAAATGTTGACATCTGGCCCACCAACACTCAGGGGATCTCCCCAATATGAAGTCCCAACTAGACCTCACACTATTTGGAGTAGAAGTCTCATCAGTGGGGTGTTTAATGATATGCATTGGATTGCAAAACACATAGAGTGGTGTACGGTGTATTTGGTTAAAGCAAGTGTGTGACCCTATGGAAAGTAAATATGATGCATGAGTGGTTCTAACATCAAAGGGGAAAGGAAGTATGCTTGTTAGAATCCTATAATAGTACGCAACTGGAAAGGAACACAGGAGTTGAAAAGACATCACACAAAATAACAAGAAGAATAGTCCACAAGATAAAGGTGATGGGTTAAAACATAAGCACACGTTCAACTAGATTCATACAAGTGAAAACGAAATAGTACATAAGCATATGCATAATTTAAACAAGATACATCACAAACATAACCAGAATAATCCAACTACATTTATAATATATGCATGAAGACTTGTCGGCTCTGATTTTATTATAAGTGAAAGTTCCATTCATACATAAAACATGAAAAACCACTTTCTCCAATATTGGAACGTGAAGTCAATGCCACCTGCTCCTCCCAAATAATTATAATCCCTCTACCCTACAGAGAAACCAAGGCTGACACAAATCTCCCAAGCCTTTTCTAAGAGCCTAGCCAAAAGCTTGGCTCCCAAAATCCCTTTACAAGAGTTATGAGGATGTATTTATAACAAAGGGGGTGACTCTTGGCATGCCCCCTTGGTGATTCTTGGACTCCCCTGATGAATCCTCACATTACATATGACTCTTCACATTCCATCATGGACACATAGAATTTCATTTATACAATAATTACAAATAATATTACAAATTCCAATCATACCCATATAAGACAAAATAGGGTAGAGACAAATTGACATCCTAACAAAAAAAAATACTATGATGCTGGTGTTGGGGTTAAATAGAGTTGGGAATCTTGGAATTGGTTTCTCTCAGTCACATGTTTATATGAATCTTGATACTATCTGATATTCTCCAAAAACTGCGAGATAGTGTTGGGATGGAAGTAAACTCTTGCCTCCAATGCATCCGGTTAGAATTTCTTGGAACCGGTCTTCACTTCCTCTTCAATCAGGTGAAACATTGTTTTTATTTGAACCAGGCCATTGATGTAGGTCTGCAAATTCTATTTGTTGATCTCCATGTCCTCTTGGGTGACCATCTGCTCCAGCTGCTTTCAGGTACTGATCAATCTCCTGCCAGACTTGCTGCTTGTTTTTAGCATCGGTTAGTGTACCAATTGATGGGATCTAGTGGGTTCTCACCACGAAATCCAAGCTATTGTATATCTGTACATATGCGGCCAAAATTATTCCAATGAATGAGGAAAGTTGCTTGTTGTTCTCGATCAACATCCAAACTCTAGCTTTCTCTAACTCTGCCTGCGGCTTCATCTTCTTTACCAATGTAAGTGACACAACCTTGTATCACATTGTCCACCCATGCATGGCAGTGATGGTAGTTTGTATATTCCTAAGGATCCTGAAAAAATATTTGATTTGATATAGCAAGTCATTCAAGTGGAAAAATTCCTTATGTACAGTTACCAACTCCTCATAAAGATCCTACATAGTGTCTACAACTGCAGATACTTCAACAAGTACCACTACCCTTATCTTCTCATGGTAGACCTGTGTGAAGGTGCGTTCTATGCTGCTACATGAAGTTGTTCATTCTCTTGGTAAAGTGCTTGTATGTCCTGCACCAACTTCTTGTTCTCAGTCACCAAACACTGGGTGTTAGATCTGGATGCTCCTGCGAAGGCCTAAATGGCGTCGAAAATGGAATTTGGATTCATGTTGGTGTCTGCCATGATCACCCTATCTCTAATGAATGCATGTGATGCATCATCATCCACGAAGTTGTTTCTTCATGCTTGCATAATCTTCTTATGCGGTTCATCAAATGATAGATTGTACACGTCCATGACTGGATCAACATCAAAGGGAACTACCTCCCCTTCCTTACTCGGTGCTTGCTCTATGACTGGAGGTGTTGGAGTTTGAAAAATGGCTTGAGGTATGTTGGGAATCAGGTCCACATCTTCATTTTTCATCTCCGGTCCCACTTCCATATCTGTGAGTTCAATCAATTTTTCAAGCTCCTAAGAAAACTACTGTTCCTGCACCTGTTCGCTTACTCCTTCTGCTGCCAGCTGATCCTATATCTTTTCTTCAACCTGTATAGGTGTCATCTCTTTTATCGCGACACCTTACCTTTATTCCTCTTGTTGCTTCTATCTCTCCTCTTGTTCCCTTCTTCTAAGCTCATGTTCTTCCTTCAACTCTTGTTCTTCTCTCTCCGCTCTCTACACTTCTTCCTCTAAGGACTGCTTCTCTCTCTTTCTTCGCTATGCTCTTTTCTTCCTTTGTTCCCTCTTTGCTTCGATTTCCAAAGCTACTTTCTCATTGAGAGGATCTTATTTCATTTTACAACTTTTCTCCTCTTTTGTTTTTACCGCTACATTCCTCTTTCCTTTGTCGCGCACTAGAGTGCTACATGTTGTTGTTGTTTCTTCTAGAGTTGCTGCCACGTGTGGAAAAATTTAAAAAGTCTCAATGATACAGATCATCTCATGAGGTCATGAGGAGTTATAACATTTCTTGCATGGTTCCACCTTCGGCCATTGATATATCCCGCTTTCCTAGTTGAACTAAACTCTCACACAATGCTCTTTGCAAATTCCCATCAAATCATATGGATTGTAACTCTTTGTGCAGAATTTGAATCTAACGATTTCTTTCCCTTTGGCCTCTGTGACCTTGAGATTCTTAATATCGTATAATCCAACCTCCAAAGGAAGGGTTGGCCATGGCACCTTTTTCATCCTATTCATTGCTACTGATAATCCTATGAATAGATGATAAGATACCTCTTGCATGACCAATTTGTCAGTGGCATATATTGGAAAGATATGTGGTGACTTCTTCCTGCCAAATACTTTGATCTATGTTCCATCCGGTAAGGCAAACCAATCAACAATATCTGATATCACCTCCATCGCTACTCATGAAATGCAAGGTGGGTTCTCCTGAAGATGAGCTTGTAGAGCAGGATGATGAAGTGATTAGTAAGATGCTCCATGACTCCGTGATGGCTGCAATATGAGAGTAGCTTGAAATAGATATGTATGATAGTGTCTCTCGGTTTCCATGTCCAGTTCATGCGAGGGAACTGATTTTTCACATAGATTGCATCTAGTAAGTGTGCATATATGTAGAAGCGTGCTTGCTCACCCTTGGGTAGATTGCCAGCTTTTGTCACATAGAACATCAGCTGATGAGCCAATAGGTATGAACAGTTGAAAGAATCCCCCTCATTCACTACCTGGTTCAACAAGATAACCCACCCCTTAGGAAAGGTCTCTGTGTCTGATTGGCCATAGATTCTACAAGCTAGTATGACCAAAAGTTGTTAGGATTTCCTGAATGCTATTGTGTTGTGCATATGGGTGATTGTTTGTCCAAAATGTTTTAGCTCCTTCACCCAACCCTTGATGATATCTCTTGTGTTCATGTAGTTGTGAGTGGTATAGAATAGTGAGTCCATGTTCTTCATTGACCCAGGAAGATGATACATTTGTTTGAAGTCGATTGCCCGACAGGAATGTAACAAGCTTTCGCCTGCTGGTGTTGTTCAATGTCATGGTTTATACATTGATGTTTAAGACAACCCAACTGATCACATCCGCACATGGGAAGGATAGATACTTGCATCCAATCTTATAAAGCCTTGACTGCCTAATGCTGACACCTGCCAGTCCTCTAAGTCTACCTGAAAGTCATTTATGAAATCATCTTTGATCTGCTGCCATGTCAGTTCTGATCCCTTCTATATGAACAATTGAGTGTCTGATTAAACTGGAAAGTTAACTGGAACTTGTTTAATTTCTTCCCTAGTACTGATTTCAATGGTTTCCTTTGATGAAACTCTCTTTGATGCAATTTTGCAATTAAATGTTGGAGAGATGCTCAACAATTTTTGTTCCAATGGGACATAAAATACACTCACAATAAACAAATGTCAGCCATAAGAAAAACTACTTTCAGGACATGCTCATGTAGAAAAACGAGAAATTAACTGGAAGGTTTACATAATTTTTTATGGGAAGAGGATCTGACTAGATGGGGAAACTACGAAATGCACAGTCCCAACAATCAATGTCAAAGATTGTGGCTTGAGACTGCGCAATGCGAAGTTAAGCCTGGGCAGTGAACTGGGAGAGAATGTGCATTGTACAGTCTTAGTAGCCAAGGATGCTTGCTGAGGCCTGGCACTACGAAATGCATAATGAGTCCAGCTAGTACTGTGAATTATGTAGTTCCAAAGGCCAAGCGTGAAGATTAAGCTTCAAGATTGCGCAATGCCCAGCTGGGCAAAGTGAATTCCGACCAAGGGAAAGGGAGATCTATCTAAGGGAAGTGTGAAAAACAAGAAGATCTAAGAGATGGTGAAGGAATGAGTGCATATATGACTAAGTGTTATTGAAACAAAATAAATCAAGTGTAGAAAATGAATAAACAAGAAGTGAAAGAGATCGGTGAGGAGATTCGTCGCAATGGAGACCATCGATGCAAAATGAAGAAACCGATGTGACACTTGTGAAAGGCAAACAAAAACTTAAAACAACACTTCTACAAGCTAAAGAAATTTAAAATGCTAGAATGCATGCAAATAAACAATAAAAACAACAATCATGCAAGCCAAACGGCAAAAAGCGATAAAAAAAGAAACTTAAAGCGATAAATGAAAAACTAACCCAAAAAAGCGATGACGATCACACCGAAGGTTCCTTGATCTCCTCGGGAATGCTAGAGATCCAATATCGAATGTGAGAATGAGCTCTAGGTGCATTAATTAATTATATTTTAGAAATTAGGTTTTATGATGCGTATGCCACAAATCAAGGGAAAATAGACACTTGGCGGTAGTTTTCAGAAATAGCAAGTGTTGCTTCCTTCAATTTACTAAAAATAGATCCCTATATTTTAGGGATGCTTTTCACTATTTTTATTTTCTAATTTTTCTGGGAAAACATGCCATGCACCTCACTCAGAAGGATTGCATAGTTCTAAGGAATTGGAAGCTCCCAGATTAGTGCACTATGCAGTTTCTGAGCTCAGTGAGTGATTGCACATTTTTTGGTCTCAGTGTCGGGCTGCCTGTCATGACTGTGAAGTTCTCGAGCTTGAGGCTGGGCTGCCAGTAATGACTGCATAATTATGATCATCAAGGTCAAGACTGGCTTCATGAATTTCGTAGTTTTTGGAGGCAGACCCAGAACTTCTATGCAATACTTAGACAAGAGATCAACTTGTGACTTAGAAAAATATTCTAGGTGGAAAAGCAAGTAAACACAAGCATAAATGAAATATAAACATTAGTCAAAGCATAGATACCTGATAGCAGTGTAAGTTAAGATCTTGTGAAGGGAAGTTAGGCTCCAAAATCTAAGCAATGGAAAAATTTTGGAGGGTGGTTGTAGCCGCTACAACTGTTCCAAAATCCACCATTTCAATTTTAGACCATCCATATTAGCATATTCCCACCTCCAAATAAATTCCCACTGCTGCAAAATAGATACTTGATCCCAAAATATATCTTGATCAAATACAAGAGATCAAATATGTTCAACAACCTTAACTTCTTTGGCCTTATGATCACGATCAACATGCCCATTACCAGGAACCACTAGAGTTGTCGAATGACCATCTGGTTTTGAACATACAAGTAGTTCAGACAATTTCCAAGTAGAGGAAAAAGGACCGCGTAACGACAAACCCTACGAGAAACCAACATGAATAAAACCTACTTTTCCATTTTATCCAAAATCAAAGCATTAACATCTTGGGATTCAGGTCCTTGCATTGTGTTAGTATCATATAGTCATAGTGGTGAGAAAAAAAATTTCTCTTTTAAATTTATGTGAAATGAATAAAGGTTTGGCTGTGATCTTATAGAATATCAAGATTTGGGTATTAGCTTGGAATACAATTTTCATTATTCATTGTAAATATGTCAAAGTGTGTAAAATGTTATGAAAATATTCATTGATTTCTTTGGAGGTTGAATTAGGTGGGTCTAGGGTCATGTTTCATCAAAAAGATCATGAGTAAAGTCATGTTTCATGTCTTGTAATCATGGGAAGATATTTGTAGGGTCCCTTGGGTATGTTAGGATGTCGAATCATGATCAGTCATGGCATCATCATAAATACAATGGCGAGGAGGAAAATGTTGTGCTTCTGCCAAGTGTTGCGCTTTTATAATTCAATTTCAAAATCATAACCATCGCCCATAAAATCCGCATTCAAATACATTGGGAGCTCAAATGCATGGTTTATCTTCAGAAATACCTCATAGCTTCTCATTTCTCCATCAGAATCTCACTATATGGTAATTGGAGGTCATCGTGCAAGGGAGGCAGGGGAGCGTTGTGCTTGTAGACAGGTGATGTGCTCACATACACGTGATGCATTTCTTTCAAAACGGTGATCAAATTTTTCATCTAGTGTATTTCACTATAAATTGTCACACAACCCTACTTTGGAGCTCCTTTTCATCATTACCATCCTAGTTGTTGCACAAAATAAACCTACATTCAAATTGTTGAGCTCAAGCAACAAGATGAAACAACATGGAAGAAGGTAAGTGAGCTTTTGGATATGTATGGACCAGCCATGGAGAATGTTAGGTATATGTTGAAGAGGTCTCTTCCACTACATAGTTAAATGAAAAACATATGTAGGTAGAATCTTACTACAAGGAAATAGTTAAGAGCCACTGAGCAGCAATTGAAAGATATGTAGGAGAAGGATAGAGGTAAATTAGACCTGTTGGTTGAAGAAACCAAAGTATTAATGCTGGAAAAGGGTTAAACAAGGTATTTTTTATTATTATTTTTTTCCTAATTATGCTTGTTTATGTGGTTGAGGTTAAATATGATTACATTTTGTATGAATTTACTTTTACAAACACATTTAGTCAGGACTCTGAATTCATTTTCAAAGAAGCAACATTATTGTGTCATAGCCAAGCATTAGGGTTAGGGTTTTTGGTGTGAAGGTGGAAGTATTGAATTTTTGGTCAAAGGGGGCTTGAAAGGGGTACGTGGAATTATCAAAATAGTGTCAAAATCATTACCAAGATGTGTATATTATTCAGAGATTCAATGACCTCCTTGTTGCTCATAGACATTAAGAATAGGTGGTGTTGCACTTTTGCACTAGCGTCGTGATTTTGGATGTGGATGAAATTGTGGAAATTGGTGGCTTTGTAAGATGGAAGAAATATTCTAAGGAGGAATTTGTTAATGTCAAGGTTTTTTCACACATACTAAATTCATCAAGAAACCCATATATTGGCCAAAAGTGTCTCAACCATGGAGTGTTGCGCTTCTGCGCTATGCTTTCACACAATCACCGTATTTTAATAACATCTCTTAAACCATGTATCCTTTTTTCATGAAAATTTTACAGTAGATGCACAAGGGTGATATGAATAATACCATTTAATTTAAGGTCAAAATACTTCACATTTTCCTAGAAATGAGCCACCATATGCTACAACCATTTTTGTCTTTTCTCACGATCCATCAGTTAGATTTGGCTCAAATTTGTTTTGGAGAAGGGTTTTGATGATATTAAATTTCTTTCCAAAAATCAGCTCAATCTGGAGTACCGTTTATGATATATGAAAAAAATATTAGGTGATGTGTTTTTTTGCTGCATTTTTGGGTTTTTTATGAACTAGGAGAAAGTGCAGCGTCGTTGCTGTGCTTTCACACGATCATCATTTTGAAAGAGTTATCCAAGTAAAAATATTCTAAAATTTGTTTTTATGGTCTTGTTAATTGGAATAAAGCATCTAGTGACTCATGAGCTCGATTTGGGTTGAAGATTGAATGTAAAAGGCTTAGAAAAGATCTAGTAGGGTGGTTCCTAGTTTTTAGAAATATGTTCTATTTTCATTGCATAAGTTAGAAACATAAATTCCAATGAGGAATTTGACCCCTAGAGGTGGTAAACGACTCATTTCTTTTCTATTTATTATGTGAATGTAATTTAACAAAGGTTTGGTCTACATGTGAAGAGAGAGAGACTTGTTTTCTGTACAATTTAAAGTATTTTCAGTGAATAGCAAAAGGCCGAAGGACTTGTTACAATAATTCTTGTGTTAGTCTCAATGATAATGTGCCTCTTTGTGCTGAAAGTTTCCTATTTGAATCATTATTCCATGATTTGTTGTCTTATTGTTTATATAAGCAAAGAATTATCTCAGAATTCACTATTGTGGTGGTTTGTTCTAAGTTTTCTAAACAATCGGTGTTTTTCCTCTTGAATGACATGTGAAATTCATCCTTTAGTGGATTATTTATATGTTATTTTTCTATTATACTGCTGATCGCCCCTGCCTACAATGAACTTGATCAAAACATTAGAAAGAATACCTATCTTCCTCCTGCTACAAGAACCCTTCACTATCCCATCTATCCACTGAAAACATCAATTGAGAGTGACTCCATGTCCAATAGATCTGTCTTCATACTGAACAAAAATAAATAAAAAAAATTTATTCCTTTTTTTCTTTAAGAACTAGCCTAAGATCTGAAACATTTAGTCAACTAATTGATTGAGATAACCCTAGCGAGAGAACCCTCTCCAAGGCTAGAAGGGCTAGATTCTAGCCCAAAAGTGGGATGTGGTTACCTTTGTAATCCTTTCTCAGCCTAAAGGAAATTACAGAGTGCTAACATACTGTTATCACTCTATAATTTCTCCAGGTTGAGGAGAGAAACTCAGTGGTAAACACAAACCACTTGTAAGCTAGAATCTAGCCCTTCTATCTTTAGAGAGGGCTCTCTCTATGGGATTTTTCAGTCAATTAGATAACTGAGTGTTTTTTATTTTAGGATATTTTTTAAGGACAAATATAAATGATTTTTTTATAAATATTTTTTGGCAGGAAGGAAGAAAAATCCATTGGGCATGGAGTCATGTCAAGTTGTTTATGTTTCCAGTGATAGGATGAAAAGAAAGAGGATCTTATACATGGGAAATGTAGGTAGTATCTTTGGAGTTTCAATCAAATCCATTGTAGTGTGGTGAGTATAATATAGTGGAAAATGACATATGGATCATCAAAAAATAGGATGAAATTTAAATTCCATTTAAGTGGAAAACATAGATATTTAACAAACTGAAACAAATCACTTTTTGAAGTGAATTTTGAGACAAAACTTTGTTTAACTAATAATAATACACATTTCAAAGCATTATTGATAACATAAGATAACTTACAAAACAAATAAGCACATCTCCAAAGAAAATAACACACAAATCCCTGTAAAATTTGACCTTTGTCTTTCATTCACTGAAAATATGTCAAGAAAAAGTGAACTTGACCAACCCTTTGCTTGATTAAAATTACATCGTAAATAGACTAGAACAAATATATTCCCACCTCTAGGGGTCGAATTCCTCATTTCGATTTTTTTTTCTACCTAATGCAATGAAAATAGTACTTTCTAAAAATAGGGATTGTTTGAATAATCCTTTAAAAACATATTTACATTAAATTATTAGTCTAAATCAAGCCTATGAGTAATTTTATTCTTCATAATATTTACCATAACCATAAAAATAAACTACAAGAGGTTTTTACTCGAATAACTTGGCCAAAATGATGATTGTGTGAAAGCGTTGCACAACCTCCTAATTCAATAGGGCACAAAAACGTAACGTCTATATTTTTTGAATATGTACTAAAAAGTAATCCGTATTGAGCTTATTTTTTGACAGCAAGTTAATGTCATCATATACCTTCTCCACTAAAAAATTGAGCCAAATATGACTCATGAATATTGAGAAAATACAAAAATGGTTGTAGATGATGGTGGCTAATTTCTAGAAAACTATCGAGAATTTGGATATAATTAAGTGGTCTTATTTATATCACCCCCATGCATATACTGTAAAATTTTCATGGAAAATATGTACATGGTGTAAAAGATATGGTGAAAATAAGGTGACCATGTGAAATTGCAGCGCTTCAAGCTTATACTATCTTCGACCACCATATGATGTACTGAGGGTACTGGAATGGCATGGAATAGTCCATAAAATGTTTTAAACCCGTGATAAACCCTCCAGGATAAAAAAAAACCTTCAAACCCCAAACCTTCATTTTGGAGTAGAAGCGCAACACAGTTGCGTAGCACACCTCCATCCACATGATATGAAATAACACTAATCTTCTGTCTAAGAAAAATGACTTGGAGAGGATTCAAATATTCAAAAAAAAATTACTACACATATTCATTCAAGGAAAAAATTCCCAAAACCATGATTTATTTATCAAAATGAGTGCCTTGGTAAAAGCGTGACACCTGTCTGCAACTGCAACGCTTCCCCTGCCTCCTTTGCACGGTGAACTATGATCACCATATATTAAGATTACGATGGAGAAATGAAAGGGATGTAAGTTATCTCTGAAGATTAATCATGAATTTTAACTTCCAAGGTGGTCAAATGAAAATTTGATGGACAATGATAACAATTTTGAACTTAAATGATGAATGTGCAACACTTTGTCAAAAGCTCATCACTGTCCTCCTAACCATTGTACTAGAGTGATTTCATGAATAATTTTAATTTTACACTCTAGATGACTTAAGGGACCCTACAAATCCATGCCCATGATGACAAGACACGACACCATGACCTCACTGATGAAATTTTGATGAAACATGACGCTAGACCCACTTAACTCAGCCTCTCAAGACATCAATGACTATTTTCATGAATCTTCACACACTTTGACATATTTACATTGAATAATGAAAATTTATTCTATAATAAGAGCAGTAGCTTGATCTCTATAAGATCAAATACTAACCTTTTACACGTTTCCCAAATAATTTGAAAGACAAAACTTGTTTTCTGACTACTATAATATAGGACACTAAAATAGGCTCTAATGGGGATGCCATCCTCCCTGTGAGGTGCAAAGAACACTATAGACTGGTAGAATGATCCATGGGCTGATCCCGAACTCAATTTTCCAACTATAGCCTGCAATCCTGCTCTCTTCCAAATCTTCAACACACAACTACAAAACTGAAAATGAATGATGAAAAGTACCAATCTTCCAAAACAAAATGCTGGAAATTGTCGCACTATTGAAAATATGCTTAGAGTGTTGAGATGATTCACACACCTACTCACTTAAATGAATCCACAGTTTTCTTGATCAAGTCAATTCAAACAACCAGTGTAACCATGCAAGCACTTTATCCACTATTTGAGTTCTCGTAATGTGATTGTTCACGAGAAAAATAGAAAACCTATTGAATGAAAATCCAATAAAAACTTTCAAAAAAGTTCAAATTTGATAGATTTTAAGAACTTAGGCCCTCTTGCTAACTCCAAGAACGATCCAAAAGGATCCTCCAATGAATGAACACTAAATTTTGGCTCATTCAACATATTGAAATTATGCTCTAGGTGCTCTACATACCATGAATACAAACCTTTTTCTACATCCTTTCTTTCATGAAATTTCATCTCATATTTATCATGATAGAGCCACAAAGACAATGATATTGGCTTCCAAACCAAGTCTTCATCATCCCTATTTCCAGGCTCATATATAGTTAAAAGGGGAGAACTTTGACTCTAGAAATCATCCAAATAATCAGCTATTGGATCATGGAGTAAATGAAAAGATTGGTTAAATTTATTGTGTATTGGTTCCAATGAGACTATATGATCTTTTATAGGCTCACCATATTTTTCTTTAGTGATAGTTTTGAAATTTTTCTTGAGGAACTCAAAAGAAACAAAACTTAATGGCACAGAACTACCTTGAATTAATTCACAATTCTCTTCATGTTTCAACCCTCCAACTTCATATTCAATATCATGGTGACTCAATGGATATGATTTTTAACTGAAAAATTCTTCCATATAACTAGTAATAGCGTCATCAAATACATGAGAAGGATGCATCCGATATATGTTGTTGACAACTTGTTTCCTTGCTTCATTAGTAATCTTATAATTTTCTTTCAACAATTCAAATGAAGAAAAAATAAGGGTAAAATTTTTTCACCTGATTCAATATCTTCCCTATATTCTTCATTGTTGTCACAACTGAAATCTGCAAGCTGATCTAAAAATTCATTTCCATGATCATCTTCACGTGAATACATGAAAAAATAAGCTCTCTTCTCATCTTGAGATGGATCAAAATTGAAACTAGCAACTTCTTCTTCTTCTGCAAAAATTTCTTGGAAAGGAGGTCTTATTTGTTTCTCTCTAACAACAAGTTTGTTTTACAAATTAATTCTTTTCATTAGCTTCTCCATTGTATTCATCATAACATCTAGCTTGATATCTGATGATGATGATGTCTCCTCCTTTACACCTCCTCCTCATTCATCCTTCATCTTTGACTTCTCGGCCAACAAGTTTGCTTCCACACTAACAATTTTTTTGTGCATATCCTCCAAAGTGGATGGATTCCTTTCCCTGAGCTAATAAGCAAGCTCAACATCAAAGGCATCAATGTGCTGAAGCATAACCAACCTTATGAGAGGTTTTATATCAGCAGGTGTGGAATTGTAAACTTTATTAAATTTGGATGATAACTCTTGAAGTGTCTCACCTTGATACCTCTTTAGACTCTCATATTCAGCTAGAATCTAGAAAAGGTTTTTCTTAACCTCCCATATGTCAAGGAAAGTGTGCTCAAACTATTGGAAATTGGGAATACTCCCAGCTAGCAGAATTCTAAACCATCTCTTGGCTTCTCCTTGCAATTATTAATCAAAATATATCATACATACATCATCTTGTTCAAATTCAAAAAGGTCAAGGAAATGTTCAAAACCCTAAATGTGTTTTTTAGATGAAATATTGTCAAGTCCTCCACCAAACATAGCCAAATACTTATAGTGCTTTGCAGGAAATTCATGGAGTATAGAAGGAAACTTTAAAGGTATATATCTCTCTTTTATTTTGGTAAATGTAGAATCAGGTACAAGAGATAGTACATCGGTTTTAATATGTAGAGGCTTACTAGCTTGGCTATTATTATAATTAGGATACTGTTCAAGATCTCCAATACAAAAAGGAGACGGATTTACAACTTCAAATGAATGATATACAATCTTAAAAGGAGAATCATGTGCAGATCTATAGTCTTCATTTGAATACAACAAATAAAGGAAGCTTATTTTAATATGATCGGAAAAGAAAAAGAGGTATCTGATGAAAAAGAATAAGATTTCTTGCCAAAAATGGAATCTTTTATACCTAGTCTTTCTGAAATGACCTTCCAATCCTCTATCAACAAGTCTCATTCTCTAGTGAAGTCTTTGAATCAGAATGTAACATTGATTGGAATCACTGGGTGAATGGTGCAACCTTCTTGTGTCTGACTGCTGTCCACCATCAGCAATCATTTATGAAACTTTTATGATATTTCCTAGGGAAGATAGAACCTTCCCTCACCAGAAACAATGCCACTATGTTATCACTTCGTAATTTCTCCAGGATGACAAGATAAACTTAGAGGTAACCACAAATCACTTGTAATATAGAATCTAGCCCTTCTAAATTTAGAGAGGGCTCTCTCTGTGGGATTTTTCAATCAATTAGATAACTTAATGTTTCTAATTTTAGGCTAGTTCTTAAGGAAAAATATAAATGAATTTGTTTAAATATTTCCTGGTAGGAAGGAAGACAGATCCCTTGGGCATGGAGTCATGTCAAGTTGTTTATGTTTCCAGTGATACGATGAAGAGAAAGAGGATATTATATAGGGGAAGGGTAGTTAGTATCTTTGGAGTTTCATTCAAATTCATTTTAGTGGGGTGAGTATAAGATGAGTAGAAATTACATGCAGAGCACCAAATAATAAGATGAATTCTAAATTCCATTTAACTGGAAACCATAGATGTTTAACAAACTGAAAGAAAGAAATTTTTGAGGTACGAGACACGTTTTTTTTTAAATAACAAGAAGATACATTTCAAATCATGACTGATAACATAAGATAACTTACAAAATAAAGAAGTAGATCTCCAAAGAAACTAACATAGGAATCCCAGTAAAATTTGACCTTTGCCTTTCATTCACTGAAAATATGTCAATAAAAAGTGAAGTACACAATGTTTCTTCGTCTAAACCCAACCAACCCTCTGATTTATTTCAATTACACAATAAATATAATAAATAAATATTTTCTCACCTCTAGGGGTCGAATTACTCATTTGGATTTTTTGTTTCTACCTAATGCAATGAAAATAGAACTACTTTCTGAAAAATAGGGATTGTTTGACTAGTCCTTTATAGACATATTTACATTAAATTCTTAGTCCAAATCGAGCCTATGAGTCATTGAATGCTTCATAATATTTAATATAATCATAAAAGAAAATTAAAATAGTTTTTTACCTAGAGAACTCAGCCAAAATGATGATTGTGTGAAAGTGCAATGCCAACACTGCACAACCTCCTAATTCAATAGAACACAAAAACACGATGATTGTATTTTTTGAATATATCCTAAACGTTAAGCCATATTAAGCTGATTTTTTGACAACACGTTAATATCATCACTATAACCTTTATCCACAAACAAATTGAGTGAAATCCGACTCATGAATCTCGAGAAAATCCAAAAATGGTTGTAGATGATGGTGGCTCATTTCTCAAAAACCGTGAAACAATTTGACCTGAAATTAAGTGGAAATATTCATATCACCCACATTCATTTACTATAGAAATTCCATGGAAAATAGATACATGGTTTAAGATATATGGTGGAAATAAGGTGACCATGTGAAATAAAACTGCATAAGTGCAACGCTCCAATATTATACTATCTTCGACCATCATCTAACATGTTGAGGGTACTATGATGGCATGGAATAGTCCATAAAAAATTTTAAACCCATGAGAAAAATTCTAGGCTGAACACAAGCCTTCAAACCCCAAAAATTATTCTTACAGCAGAAGCGCAACGCACCTTCATCCACATGACATGACCCAACATTGATCTTCTAACTAAGAAAAATGACTTGGAGAGGATTTAGATATTAAAAAAAAAAAAACCTTGTACATGTATTCATTCAAGGACCAATTGCAAAAAACCATGGTTTCTTCCTCAAAATTAGTGCCTTTGTAAAAGCGCAATACCCATCTGCAAGTGCATCCCTTCCCTTGACTCCTTTGCACAACGAACTCCGATCACCATATAGTAAGCTTCCGATGGAGAAATGAAAGGGATCTGAGGTATCTCTAAATATTAATCATGCATTTTAAATCCCAAGGTGGCTAGATTAAAATTTTATGGGCGATGATTAGAATTTTGAACTTGAATGATGAATGTGCAACACTTTGTTAGAAGTGCAGCGTTGTCCTCCTAACTGTTGTACCAAAGTGATGTAATGAATGACTGTAATTTTACACTCTAACTGACTTAAGGGAACCTAATTTTTTTTGGCAATGATGAAAAGACATGACAACATGACCTTACTCATGAACTTTTGATGAAACATGACCCTAGACCCACTTAACTCGGCCTCACAAGACTTCAATGACTATTTTAATGAATCTTCACATACTTTTGACATATTTAAATTGAATAATAGACATTGTATTCTATAATAAGACCACTAACTTGATCTCTATAGGATCAAAGTCTAACCATTTACACATTTTCCAAATAATTTGAAAGACAAAACTTGTTTTCTAACTACTATAATATAGGACACTAAGATTGGCTCTAATGGGGATGGAATCCTCCCTGTGAGGTGCCAAGGACACCATTTACTAGTAGCCTAATCCATGGGATGATCCCAAACTCAATTTTCCAACTGTATCCTGCAATCCTTCTCTCTTCAAAATCTTCAACACAAAAATGCAAACTGAAAATCAATGCTGAAAAGTACCAATATTCCAAAATAAAATGCTGGAAACTATCACACTATTGAAAATATGCTCATTTTTCTAAGCTCATCACATGCCTACTCACTTAAATTAATCCACAAGCTGCTTGATCAAGTGAATTCAATTAACCAGTGTAATAATGCAAGAACTTTATCCACTGGTTGAGTTCTCTACATGTGCTTGTTCACGAGAAAAATAGAAAACCTACTGAATAACAACTTCAGTAAAAAATTGGAAACAAAATCAACTTTGATAGAATTTAAGAACTTAGGCCCACTTGCTGACTCCAACAAAATTGCAAAAGGATCCTCCAACAAATGAAAACTGAAGTTTGACTCATCCGAAATATTGCAATTATGCTCTACATGGTCTACATACCATGAATACAAACTTTTATCTGCATTCTTGATTTCATGCAATTTCTTCTCATAGTTTTCATGATAAAACTGAAAATACAATGATACTGGCTGCCAAACCAAGTCTTCATCATCCCTCTTTTTAGGGTCATAGCTAGTTAAAGGAGGACAACTTTGACTGCAAAAACTGGCCAAATAATCAACTGTTGGATAAAGGAGAACCTGAAAATACTGGTGCAACTTATCGTGTATTGGTTCCAATGAGACTATATGATATTTTATAGGCTCACCATATTATTCTTCAGTGATGGTTTTATAATTTTTCTTGAGGAACTCAAAAGAAATAAAACTTAATGGAACATAAATACCTTGACTTAATTCACAATGATCTTCATGTTTCAAATCTCCAACTGTATCTTCAATCTCATGGTTACTCAATGGATGTGATTTTGAACTAAAAAAGTCTTCCATATAGCAAGTAACAGGGTAATGAAAAAATACATGATTGTCTTCAAGTGAATACATGAAACAATAAGCTCTCTATTGATCTTGAGATGGATCAAAATTCAAACCAACAACTTTTATTCTGCAAAAATTTCTGGGAAAGGAGGTCTTATTTGTTGCTCTCTAACAACAAGTTTGTTTTCCAAAGTAATTATTTCAATCAACTTCTCCATTGTCTTCATCATAACATCCATCTTGCTATCTGATGATGATGATTATGACTCCTCCTTTATGCCTCCTCCTATTTCATTTTTCATCTTGGACTTCTTGGTGTTACACGTCATTTTGTCACCATGACATTTGACTGTTCATATGGGTTTATCACCACCTATATCATGTTCCCTTAGAGTTCAAAAACACTAATGTTCTTGAATCAAGTCTTGGAATTGGAGAAAATCTCTGTAAAACCTTTAAAAGTCTACCTGCGTAGTTTTTCTAGCCTTTCCCTGCGCATGCGCTGTTGTTTTGTCCATAAACTGTGGTAGCTCCCACACTTTTTTCCACTATTACCTGCGCACCCCCGTGAAAAGAAAATAAAAGAAAAATTAAATTCTAGAAGCCTATCTGGTCGAATATTCTCCCAACTGGAATCTTCTAGAGTCGTGATCAACTCGAGCTTTATCCCTCCACTCATGGATCTTATCCCTTGGTCCATGGAGCTCAAATCCCTTCATGAGAGGAATCCATTCCCCTCTTCATGGAACTGAAACTACCTCCATTTCCCTATAAATTGAGCTCAAGTTTGAGGTTGAAGGGTTGATACCAATGCAATTAGAGACTAATTTATACAGTTTTTAAGCTTAAGAGAGTTGTTGTTGGCATGAGAACGATCACACATATGTGTCTATAACTCCATGCTGGTATTCAGAGAGGAAGGCTTATCAAACTGAACGAGAAACGATTGTTCAGGACCCCAGGATAAATTTGTACAACATCAAGGCATCAGGTTTTAAGATTACTCTTTCTATTCAAGATAATACATATGGATCTCTTTTTCTCATTGATTTGTTTCTATGCTTATTGGAATAACATCAATACTTATACTCCTTGATCACTACGTTGGATTAGAATTTCCTAATTATTATATGTTGCAAATGCTTTGATCCTTTGTCTTGTATTTGATTGCAAGTTTTTTTGGGAAAAATACTGAGAGGGGGGGGGGGGGGGGGTGAATCAGTATTTAGGACTTAATCAAAACTTTTTACTTTTCCACTTTCTAAAACCCATACGCTACTTTACTGAACCAGACTTGCGTATATACGTGGATACCCTTCACAAAACTCACGTATGTACAGATATCTTAATATGAAATTAATTCTTTACTTAGATCCTTGCATTTATTCATTCATCAGATGTTTATATAGCAATAGAGATGTGCAGTAATAACAGAATAAATCATCACACATAAGCATCACACATGAACACCATGATTTTAGGTGGAAACCCAAGTCATGAGAAAACCACCACTGCCGTTGTCTCAGCCTTCAATATTTTATTATAAAGCAAACATCTTACAACTATGTGCCGGCGCAGACTCATACCAGCACACAGGCACCCACCTGCGCTCGTTTACCAGCCTCTCCTGGAAGGGAGCACCAACCCCGTTTGCTCTGCGTTTACAGGCCCCTGCAGGGAAGAGAATACGACGCCCGGTGATCTCATTTACCGACCTCTCAGAGGAGCTACAACCCCCTAACTGAAGGCTACAACCCTCGGCACCACCATGGACCACGATTCATCAAATTTCCACCTTTGGATCAGCTTTCTTTAGGCTTTAGAGCACAACTTGCGGGCCACTTTTCATCATATTATCGGAAGTGGACCCACTCCACACATTTAAGCTCAAGCATACATCAAAACTAATACTTATCAATTCAGACAATCCAGATCTGTAGAATACATCATTAACAGATAGCAGTAACACAACAGAACAGATCAGTCATTTCATACCCGATACTTTAGCAAACCCTAGTTTGCATACGCGCTTTCCTTTCACTGATCCGACGTATATACGCGCCTTCATGCATATAAACCCGCGTATCCCTCTGCACATACTTCAGAACTAATTTCGCTACCCATACGCGCTTTCGCTTTATAAAACCCGCGTATATACGCACTCCCGCTGTAATAGACTAGCGTATAGATTTTCAATCATTACAGAGCAGCATACTTCTTCAAATCAGATATTCAGTTCAGATTTAACCCTTCACTTCAGACAGATGTTCGCCTCATCTCAGATCTAAACATTCCTTAAAAAGATCTAGAAGATACAAATACATTTCATATCTAGATAACCTTCTTCATCATTTTCTTCATAGGTACATCACAGATTCAGATCTATCATTAAACTATTACCCTTTCCATTCAGACATACTTCAGAGAGGAGTATCCATGCAAACCCAGACTCATGCACTCACCTTGCACAATGATTTTCTTCTCCTTATACAAGTTTTCCCTTTTTCAATACCATGAGCCAAAACCACATTACTTTCGATGGTATTCCTAGACGGGGTCACATAGACGAATCATTACTCAATACAATGGGTCAATACCATGGTGGTTACCCCTGGTTTTACATATTTAGTGCGCAATTAAGCATACGCGACTTGGCACGTACTTTTCCGCGTGCATACGCTACTTCCCCTAGACAAACCCGCGTATTCCTTGAAACACACACTTTTCATCATTGTTCTAGCACATACTGAAATTCCTTTCATCATTACAACTGAGTTTCTCTGTAGACACATCATATCACATCAGATTTACATCATTTAACAAGTTCATCAAGACATCTTCATCAAGTAGGTTGCCATCATCTTTATCAAGTGGGTTGCCATCAAGGACAACACTCAGCATCATATTGCCAACAATCTCCCCCTTTGGACTTGATGGCAACCATGATGGTGTTTGATCACCACAACAGATACATCAAGAATACAATGACACCATGTCACTCTTGACCCCATTCTTTCTCTTTATTCAAACACCATGTCACTCTCCCCCTTTGACATCAAGGGCAAAGGGCAGACCAAAACCAACACAAGGTTTTTTCTCCTCTTGTATAAGGAAGCGTTCTGCAGATCTGATGTATACTGAAGTGACCATGCTCCCCCTGAGTTCATGCTGAACCTACAAACATATTTTTCAATGAAGTACATGACCCTATGACCTTCTTATCACCAATGACTCATACTTACATCAAAGATACATCCAAGTGGATTTACATATGAGACTCAAATACCCAACCAAGTGGGTTTACACATCTCAACTCAACTACCCAACCAAGTGGGTTTACAAATTTGACTCAGCTACCCAACCAAGTGGGTTTAAAAATTTTGACAAGTCCTTACATGACTGAATATTACAATTTTACATCATGGGTCTCAACAAGACCTTTTTATCAAATTACAAGTATGACTTTTTATGACCAATACCAGAAAGACCTCAAGAGAGAGATCATATTTCAGAATCATCATAATGCCAACAATGAATTATACTCAGCAAGAATTTGCATCTAAACATCCTTTCCATATGTCCAAGGCTCCTCCTTAGCTTGTGCAATCTGAATACTTTTAATATCAAGTCGTCAACAAAAATCTCTGCATGATCTGTACGGATCTCCGAATCATAAGACTTCCATCATATCCAAAAGATATTCTTCATCAAATAAGAAATTTGGGCTCATCCATAATATTCAACATAAGAAACCATGTATCATTTCATTAGCATGAGTATAACCAGAATAATGTTAACAGTACAATCATTAGCAGTCAGACTGATGCTCCCCTTGAACCTCTGCTCCTGATCTTCAGCTGTCATCCCAATTCTCTTATCATCAATGCATACACGACTGTGTCTGATGTAACTCGCATGTATACGCGGCTTTAGTTCACTGAACTCGCGTATGAAAAGTGAATTATAGAAATTTCACATTCCTCCATCTCCCCCTGAATTTTTCCTGTACCTGTCTTCTTCATGTCAGATGCTCTGTCAGCAATAATCATAACTAAATTTTCCAAATCAACCATGATAATCATCATACATCGCTCCCCCTGTGACGATACATTACTAAGCTCCATAATGTATCTCACATCACTTCTGCAGTCATTAAGAGATGTAAGCTTCAGAAGCTGATGGCTGCAGTAGGGTCAATATTCCCTACGTTTCTGACCGGTCCTCCTTCTTTTTCCAAATTTTCTTGAACTTTCTAATTGTGTGCCAAAAATTGTCCACTTTCTCAGATCTGTTCAACCTGCATTCTTTTTCTACATGTCCATACTTGTTACAAGAATAACATCTCATGTGTCCAGAGAAATAAGCATAAGAATCATAATAAGTATTTCTAATCTTCCTTCTTTTGCAATCAGCTGCTTTATGTCCATACTTGTTACATGAAAAACAATATCCCTTGAAGAAACCAGAGTACCTTTCTATGTAGAATAAATTTGTTTGTGGCTGAAACAATCTGCTTCTGCAATTGGCTGCAACATGTCCATGATTATGACATTTAAAGAATTCAACATTATTGAATGATTTCATTTGAGAATTCATGATTGTCGGTTGACCTTTTGCTTATTTCAACACTTCAGGTTTTGCATTGATATCCTTTGAATCTTTAGCACTTCCTTGTGAACTAGATTCTCCTTTAACAGTTTCATGAAAACCAAGACCAAGTTTAACAGAAGGAGACCTTTGACTACTAAGAATATTGCCAAGAATCTTAGTACTATCTTGAAACCTCAAGAGTTTATCCTTTTCTTCTAATTTACCTTTGAGAATGTTTACCTCAACCTCCAATTTTTGGCATTGCGTCATCATGCTTTCTTCAACCCTTTTTCCTTCTTCTACTTGATCATTCAAATTTAAGATCTCTTCTTTCAACCCATTTTCTTGCTCTTCAAAGATTTGTGAAAGTTCTTCATTCTTCTTATTTGATTTTTCCAGATCTGTTTTGAGCGAGATGATTTTTGCTTCACGTCCTTCCTTTTCAAATGATTGTAGAAGTTCTTCATTCTTCTTATTTGATGCTTCAAGGTCTACTTTCAGAGAGATGATTTCTGCTTCAAGTCCTTCACTGTGATTGGTTACTTTGTCCTGCAGTCTTTGATACATTTCTATTTGTCCCTTCATTGTTTCTATCTGTTCATTCAATCTAGAGATCACATCCTTGAGGATAGATTCCCTCTTTTTAAATTGATCCCAAAAATTACTTTCATCATTGATCTTGAGATTTGCTTCTAGACTTATACTGTTACTTTCACTATCTTCATCATTGCATGCACAAGTGAGTGGATTACAAGAACAACAATCAATACATGTTTCTTCTTCTTCATTTTCTGCTGCACATGTTTTCTGAGATATCTTCTTTTCTTGAGTAGCCTTCTTCTTTTGCTTCTTTGCCATGAGCACTAGCAGATCTTGGTCAGAATCTTCTTTATCTTCACTTGACATTTCATTATTATCTTCATTTGCATAATAACTCTTTCCCTTTTAAAATTGTTTATAAGGACATTTAGCAGCATAATGACCCACTCTTCCACAATCAAAACATTTGAAGGGTAGCTTACCTTTGAATCTTCCAGTACCTGGTTGGAGTCTCCTTACAAAATTTTCTTCTTCTTCTTCTGATATATAACTTGATTCCTTGACAACTTCCTTTTCTTTTCCTTTTGCACATGCCTTAAAAGCAACTTCTTTGATTTGAAAGTGACCTCCTTGTCTCATTTCATAAGCAGTCAGAATACCATGTAGTTGAACAATAGTAAGAGTTTGCAGATCTTGCCTTTCTTCAATAGCTGACACTTTTGACTCAAATTTTGAAGTTAAAGATCTTAAGACTTTTTCCACCAGAGTAGTATCTGTTATGGTTTCACCCAAACTTCTCATACGATTTACAATATCATCTAGACGTAAAAAGAAACTAGCAATAATCTCATCACTATGCATCCTTAAATTTTCATATTCAATTCGGAGAGTTTGGAGTTTTGCACTTTTTACCTTTGTATCTCCTTCATAGCTCAGAATGATTTTGTCCCATATTTCTTTTGTTGAATTTAGCTGCATCACTTTAGCAAATTCTGGTTCATACATGCTTCCTAATAAGACATTGATGGCTTTGGCATTGATTTCATATTTCTTCCTTTCTGCTGCATCAGTAGGAATACTTGCCGGATACTGATAACCTCCTTCCACGATTGCCCATACTTCTGCACCAAGACTTTGCAGATATGATTTTTTTCGTATCTTCCAGAACAACAGATTATTTCCATTGAATAGAGGTGGCCTTATAGACATTATCCCTTCATGACTTCCCATTGCGACGGATCTCCTTCAAGCGATCAAGCTTCTGCAGAAGAACCTGCTCTGATACCAATTGTTGGGAAAAATAATGAGAGGGGGGCGGTGAATCAGTATTTAGGACTTAATCAAAACTTTTTACTTTTCCATTCACTAAACCCCATACGCTACTTTGCTGAAGCTAACTAGCATATACACATGGATATCCTTCATAAAACTCGCGTATACACAGAGAATTTACTTAGATCCTTTCATTTATTCATTCATCAAATGTTTATATAGCAACAGACATGTGTAGTAATAACAGAATAAATCATCACACATAAGCATCACACATGAACACCAGGATTTTAGGTGGAAACCCAAGTCAGGAGAAAACCACCGCTGCCATTGCTCAGCCTTCAATATTTTATTATAAAGAAAACATATTACAACTTATGTACTAGCGCAGACTCCTACCAGTACGCAGGCACCCACCTGTGCTCGTTTACCAGCCTCTCCTGGAAGGGAGCACCAACCCCCTGCTCTCGTTTACCAGCCTCTCCTGGAAGGGAGCTACGACCCCCTGATCTCATTTACCAGCCTCACCTGGAAGGGAGCTACAACCCCTTGACTGAAGGCTACAACCCTCAGCACCACCATGGACCACGTTTCATCAATTTTCACACTGGATCCAAAAGCTTTCTTTAGAGCACAACTTGCAGGCCACTTTTCATCATATTTTCAGATTGGACCCACTCCACACATTTAAGCTCAATCATACATCAAAACTAATACTTATCAATTCAGACAACCCATATCTGTAGACTACATCATTAACAGATAGCAGTAACACAACAGAACAGATCAGTCATTTCATACCCCATACTTCAGGAAACCCTAGTTTGCATACACGCTTTCCTTTCACTGATCCGGCGTATATACGCGCCTTCATGCATATAAACCCGCATATCCCTCTGCACATACTTCAGAATTGATTTCGCTACCCATACGCCTTTCGCTTTATAAAACCCGCGTATATACGCGCTTCCGATGTAATAGACTAGCGTATAGATCTTCAATCATTACATAGTAGCATACTTCTTCAAATCAGATATTCAGTTCAGATTTAACCCTTCACTTCAGACAAATGTTCGCCTCATCTCAGATCTAAACATTCCATAAAAATATCTAGAAGATACAAATACATTTCAGATCTAGATAACCTTCTTCATCATTTTCTTCATAGGTACATCACAAATTCAGATCTATCATTAAACTATTACCCTTTCCATTCAGACATACTTCAGAGAGGAGTATCCATGCAAACCCAGACTCATGCACTCACCTTGCACAATGATTTTCTTCTCCTTATATAGGTTTGCCCTTTTTCAATACCATGAGCCAAAACCACATTACTTTCGATGGTATTCCTGGACGGGGTCACATAGACGAATCATTACTCAATACAATGGGTCAATACCATGGTGGTTACCCCTGGTTTTACATATTTAGTGCGCAATTAAGCATATGCGACTTGGCACGTACTTTTCCGTGTGCATACGCTACTTCCCCTAGACAAACCCGCGTATTCCTTGAAACACACACTTTTCATCATTGTTCTAGCACATACTGAAATTCCTTTCATCATTACAACTGAGTTTCTCTGTAGACACATCATATCACATCAGATTTACATCATTTAACAAGTTCATCAAGACATATTCCATCAGGGACAACTTCATCAAGTAGGTTGCCATCATCTTTATCAAGTGGGTTGCCATCAAGGACAACACTCAGCATCATATTGCGAACAAGTTCTACTTATTGGAGAAACCACTTTGGAGCGACATGACAAAAAAATACATCGAACATTTGGATTTCAATGAAGGGGCATGTCCTCTCTACTTTTTTATAATAATTTTGAAATGAAATTAATCTAGAGGAAAAGGTTTCCAAATGGATCTTTTTTTCTAGTTACTCGATGGAGTACTAGGGAGATCGCTCTTGTCCGAAAGAGGGATTAATCCACTTAACAAAATGGCGACTCTACTGGGGATCGAACCCATAATCTCTAGTTTCGAAGACTATTTCCTTCGATGGAAGAGGATTTCATCCATACAAAATACTCCAGGATCTACCTATAGAAGTAGAAGGAAAAACCATTAATCTAGAGGTGGAAGTTGTTGATGCCACTCTCAATTACAACCTTATTTTGGGTCATATTTGGTCTTATGCCATGACTGTTATTGTTTCATCAGTCTTTCGAGTAATCATGCTTCCTTATAAAGGAAATATTGTGAAAATCAGTCAGTTGTCATACTTTTCATTAGACCCTACTTCTCCAGACAACATCCAACATGTCATAAAAACGGTTATCCCATACAAAGATGTTGGTGTAGGACTAATGAAGGATTTCTATCTCATGGGAAATTTCTCTATAACTCCACCCAACGTACCGTAAACAATTTCCAATATCAATATGATCTCATCAAGCACTATACCATTTGATGACACATGGGTAGTGCCTTTAGAATCAGAATTGGACTCTTTCAATGGCCAGATGCCTTTGAATCCTTTTGGAAAGGAATATGTAGCAGTAAAATCATATTCTAACAGACTTTCAACTACTCCTCATCAAATGAATGTGATCAACGAAGAATCATCTTCTCTATAAATCTTAGCCTTGACATCATTTTTCAGATCCCTTTCAACATGTATTTAACACTGATGAAAATATTCGAGAAATTTTGTCATCAAACGAATTACCCTAGGATGATCTACATCATAGATCTTCATTTTTACCTGATCTTGATCAGTTTGAAAATGACTTTTTGACTATTTTTATGATTGATTATGTCAAGGAACCATAGAATTCCACATCAATTACATATTCAAATTTTGAGACAAATTTGGGAAATATTTCTACACCAATTCCTATCGACATATCAATTAAACCTGGAATTATTGAAAACATTATTATAGGTGCTTCTTGTTCGATGGAAGAGATTAACACTTACAAAGCCCTATTTCAAGAATTCCGAGACATTTTTTATTGTTCTAATGAAGAGATGCCAGGAATCGATCCTAATATTGTAATTCATGAAATTAAGACATACCCTGATGCTAATCCTATTAGACAAAGATTACGTCCAATACATCTACGGAAAGCTGCAACTATCAAAGCTGAAGTTGAGAAGCTATTACGAGTAGGATTTATTTATCCAATTCCATTGACAGATTGGGTATCTAACATAGTTCCCATTACGAAGAAACAAGGGACTGTAATAGTATGCGTCGATTATAGGGAAATTAACAAAGCATGTCAAAAATACAACTATCCTACACCCTATATCAACCAAATTATTGACAATTGTGTCAGAAATGAAATATTTTCATTTATGGATGGTTTTTATGGCTATAATCAAATTAACATAATCCCTGTCGATCAACCAAAAACAACGTTTATATGTCCTTGGGGGAAATTTTCTTATTGCAAATTACTTTTCGAACTAAAAAATGTTGGTGCAACTTTTCAGAGAGTTATGTATTATGATTTTCATGATATCAAACATATTGTACAGCTTTATCTAGATCATTTACCTACTCATTATTTACACAGAGAAGATCATCCTACACACTTACGAGTTATTTTCATGAGATGTAGGCATTACAAAATTCTTTTGAATTCACACAAATGTGTTTTTTGGTGTACAATCAGGATGATTACTTGGATTCATTATTTCAAAAGATGGAATTCGTGTCAACCCTTCGAAGGTTGAGGCTATCATAAATTTACCTCCTCCTTCCACTCTTCGCCAACTCCATATTTTGCGAGGGAAAACAATTTTTTTACGTAGGTTTATCTCGAACTATGCTGAGTTAACAAAAGGTTTTACCTGGTTGTTGAAACAAAGTGTTCCTTTTATTTGGGATGAGATTGCTGACAAATCTTTTGATGCACTAAAAAACGTGTTGACCCATGCACTGTTATTGCATCTGCCCAATTAGCACCAGGATTAATTTTTATTCTTAGCTTCCTCTTATTCCACAATTGGAATGGTCTTGGTTCAGGAGGATGAATCTCACAATGAACATGTGATCTATTACCTAAGTCGGAATCTCAACCCAACGGAAATCAAATATTTGCATGTGGAGAAATTGGCCTTGGCAACAATTCAATCTGTCCAACTATTCCGTCACTACATACTATTATGTAAAACAACAGTGATATCTAATTGCAACCCGATGATGTATATCTTGACAAAATAATTACTCGGGGGGGAATAATCCAAATGGATTTTCATCCTACAAGAGTTTTATTTTGAATTTTATAAATCCAAGTCAAAGAAATCACTAGTGTTTGCTGAGCTTATGTGTGACTTTCCCAATACTTAAATAGAAACTGTGGTAGAGAATCCCATTGTCGATGAATCTTTCTTTCTCATCGGTACTTTAGACCCATGGTATGGAGATATCATTATATATCATCAAACCCAAACCTTTCGCCCAAAAATTTCACGTTCAGATCAACGGAGAATCTAATATGAATCCCAACAATACAATATTGTTGGTGACACTCTTTATTGTTGTGGTGTGGATTATGTTTTTTGACCTTATATAACACACGAAGAGGCTGAAAAGGTTTTAAATGATTGCCACTCTAGAGCGTGTGGTGGTCATATGACTGGGTTTTCCACAGCCCAAAATATATTGCGCGCTAGTTATTTTTGGTCGTCTTTATTTAAATATTGTATCATTGCGGTCCGAAAATTCCACAACTTCCAAATTTTTTATCGAAATATGCATGCACCTCCACCTCCTCTTCACCCAATCATTGATGTCGATCCTTTTGAGAAATGGGATATTTATTTCGTTACATGTAACCCTCACTTGGCAGGGGGCATGGGTATATTATTCTCGCCATACATTACTTTACCAAATGGGCCGAGGCGATGCCTACATTTGCGACTGATGGAAAAACTATAGCTACTTTCGTCTTCAATCATGTGATTGCTCGTTTCGGTGGACCTCAAGCTATTATCACAGACCATGGGATTCATTTTCGAAATATTATGATGACCAAACTTTCCAATCAACTTGGCCTATGCCATGATAATTATACTCCAAATTACCCACAGGCTAATGGTAAAGTTGAGGTCGTCAACAAGGTTTTAACCACCATGATTAAACGGATTGACGGGACCCATAAATTGAATTGGCATACCATGCTTTTTTCGGCATTGTGGGCATACCGAACCTCTGCAAAAAATGCTACAAGGTTCATTCTTTTTCAACTTGTCTATGGTTTAGAAGCTATGCTGGCCATTGAATGTGAAATATCGTCACTCAAATTAGCCATTGAGTTGTTACCATCTACCTCTAAAGAGGAGAAACACTTTCTATACTTAGCACAATTAGATTAGACTCGGCGCACCGTTGCATTGGCTGTCGAAGCTCACAAGAAATGTGTGAAATCTTAGTATGATCAAAGTGTTAACCCTTGCATTCATTCATAAGGTGACCTAGTTCTAGTATATGATCAAGCTAACGATAATATAGGTGCTGGTAAATTCAAACCAATGTGGCATGGTCCCTATATTGTTAAGCATGTGCTTGCAAAAGGAGCCTATGAATTAATTGATTATGATGGAGTCTCTTTAGATAAACCCAGAAATGGTCTTTATCTTAAGATATATTATGCTTGACTTTCGTGTGAAGATCTCTCTTGTACAATAGTTACCTTTTAGAATAGTGTTCCTTAGATTAGACAAGTGTGCCTAGATTAGTTTTTCTATTACTACTATCATTGCTTATCTTGATTACTATTGATATTGCAGATGTCGACATCCCTTCAAACATACATTGGTTTTGCTAATGGTGCCTGTCGTAGTACACATAATATCTCTTCCGCAGCTTGGGTTATCTATTCACCCACCAATGAGTTAGTTTCTATTCATGGGATATGCCTTGGTCAAACAACAAACAATATTGCAGAATATAGCACAGTCATTGAGTTATTATCTGATGCCATTTCATTTTGTATTTGACATTTGATCATTAGGTTGGATTCACAACTAATTGTATTACATTTAAACATAGTTTACAAAATTATAAATCCAGTGTTGTTAAGATTATTTTTTAAGGTTCGTCTCTTGGAATGACAATTTGATTATATCGAATATCAACATATTTCAAGAAATTTAAACACATTGGCTGGCATTAGATAATCGTGATATAAATAGAAATTTGCAACATTAACCAAGTAAACCAAAACAAAATTCAATCCATTTTGAACAAGATACTCAGAAAACGAAAGTAGTAATATCATTAGGATAGATAAGTTTGTGTTCAAAAAATATTACATTGTATGTGATCATAGGTTCAAACGCCTTATGATCTAATAGATACTGATACAAAAAAAAAATGTCAATCTACATTTACCATCAAATATCCATGATGATGATCATGGTAATAAATTATAACATGCGCCACCTTGCACAGAAATCTCCTGAATGGACCTGGAACACCTGTCACGTGTCTTTGAAGCTAGAGGGATATCATCAGTTCTTGTCTCAGGAATATCAATGGTAAATATCTCAAGGTTGTGTTCCATGTCTTCCAGGATCTTTGCTTCCTGGTCCTGTGGAGGTGCTACGGGTTGTGCCTCTCACCTGTCAAAGTGACGAAGCCTTGCTAGTCATTGTGGATCGACATCTGCTTTTAAAATATTTTTGTCACTTTTGGACGATAAAAATCAAATAAAAATTAGATTAAAAACATCAAAATGATTCATTAACCTGTCTCATCCCACTGTGCCCCTGGAGGAAAATATGTTTCAGGATCACCCCTATAATCCATTCTTGCATAAGGAAAGTCTTCAATAGTGAATTATTGGTTCCTAAGCCACATGAAATAAGTCGGAGTAAGCCGAAATACTGAACCACCCTTGCCACCATGGTGAGCCATTAGTGCTACCCATTGCACCATCTGAGGTTCTTGAGGAGTCCCACGATCTACTGGAATCAGTTGAGGAGCTAGAAGTGGAATTCTCTCTAAAGAAAATGAAATAAGAATGGTGCCATATCTGAACTTTTTCAACTTTGCATTCTTTTCTCTAGTCAATTGGCCCTTCATATTGGCCAATACTCCTTCACACCATTTGAATATATTTCCTCTAAAATACTCGACTGCAGTTTGCATATGTGATTTAGTAGCCACATGAGGAGCTACACTCCCGCACAACCTGGTCATTGTGAATTCTATGACTTTAAGTTCCAGTCACAAGATAGTTTTGATGTCTATGCGACCATCCTTCAACTCTGCATTATTGCTACAATACTAAGCTTTGTAGCTGGCAGTGGGAATACCTCCCTGTCTGGTCCCAAATAAGGAGATGTTTCTCCCTCTCTAAGATAAGATAATCTGGTAAGGAAATATGTGTCTTCTAGCTCAATCTTAAGCTGATGGTCACTAATTATGAAACATTGGTATTAAGCATCCCACACATTCACAAGCCAAGTCATTAACTCCACTTGTGCGTTCATTCCTTGAATAGCCCAGAATTTGTACAAACCATAGTTTTTCAATGCATGCATGGTTGCATTGTAATCCATGGCTTCATTATCTATGAGATCGTGTTCTCATTCTCGCCACTCCAACATGGTTAAACAACCTAGAAATCAACAAATTAAACAGTTAAAACCATTTGGAAGAAAACTTGAACCATTTTTAGAAAGGAATTTTAGTTTTAAAATGTTCACGATGCCTATGCAGGTTCTGTGTACAGATAGTGTGGTCGTCCACATGCGCTCCATGCAGAACCTGCGGTAGCCCGATGTTTTTTCTTTTAAAAAATAGTCGGGGTCCGTGGTTATCACATGGATATCTCGTGCACCCCCGAGGGCATATTTTAAAACATAAATTTCTCTCAAAAAACGAAATAAAATCTCAAAATGAAAAATGAAATGGATAAAAATGTAGCTAAGGATGATGTGCATTACTTGGTTCTGACGATTTGAGAAATGAACGGTAGGTTCTCCTGATATCTTCTCTGGAAGTTTTTTGGCCAAAAGCTCTTTATCCACTATTCTGAAAACAAAGGGTAAAAATGACTTGTTTTAATGAATAAAATATTATTATTTTATTTATTTTTCACTTTTAAAAGGTCATTTTTAAATATTTTTACTTTTTGAAAGCATATATTTGTAATGTTTTGAGTTTTTGTGCAGGATACAGGATCTTTGGTGAAAATAATTATTTTGACATTGAGTATACTATTATCACTTTTTCGGGCTCTGTATAATTACGAAAAAGAGAAACCCTGGAGTCCTCTTTTAAGCCCTTTTTAGACTCTCGAAATATGGAAATATCGTTGAATACTTGACTATTCGAACTTGTTAAAGTAAATGAACAGTTGTCCTTTCAGTATAAGTTTACTCCTTTTTCGGACTAAAAGACTAATTATGAAAAAGGTATACGTTGACTAATCATGGTCAATAAAGTTCTCTCCTGCATTATTTTATCCTTTTTCGGGCCCGAGAGACAAAATTTATGAAAAAGAACAACCATGGAGTTTACTTATGTTTTTCTTTTGACGCCCTAAAACTAAAAAATGCCAAGTTTCTTCTATACTGGACTCGTTAAAATTTAATAGTAAAGGGCCTGTCGATTACAACAGGACTGAACCACTCCTTCTTAGGGTTATTTTTTAATACTAATATGGACTCATCCGAAGGATGAGCTTACACCAACAAGAAAATGTTATCCTCGTCAAGCTTGACATAAATAAAGAGGTACTTGCCAGTAACGGTGGGGTAAAAAGAGAGAAAAAGAATCCAATTGTCACCCTTATTTAAAAAGAAGCATGCCACTCTTGAACACGACACTTTGTCACACTTGTACCTGGGTTGGGAATTCCTTTGTCTAAAATTTAATCAAACCACATTGAAAGTCTTTAGCCAATTTTTGGGTATTAGCTTTAGGTGAAAATACTTCCAAGCCATCTACAATGTCATTATGTGTTCAAGAGAAAGTTACAATAAGCCATTCATTGAAAACATTTATCTCCATTCGCGTTGACCATCCATGAGTCATTCCTTGCAAAATATTTCTTCAAAACTTGATCTAATGGTTTTGTGTCATAGGCTTTCCTCTGACGGATCACTTTCTATCGAATTCAGCTCATCATCTAGAAATTTGATCTATAATCCTATCATTACCTTGGGGTTTGCATGCCCTAATGGCAGGTTTTTCACCTTCGACGACAGGTTGCATCATAGACCTTCGATCAAACAATTGTATGAGTGTTTGTTGGAACGAGGTTACCTAAGCTGCGTTTTTGGTATATTTTTGTATTAATTAGTCTTGCGTAGGAGATTTGGGGTGAGTCAAAGCCCCCAAGGTATTGTAATGGGTCAAAGGGTAGACCTAGAGTTCGCAAACCACGGTTTGCGGACCACAGGATAGCGTAGGCTATGTTGATATAAATAGATGGATAGTTTGAGTCTAAAGGGAGGCAAGAAGTAAGATTGATGCTATGTACGAACTGTTGAGATATGTTTTGGTAGTTTTGGGTAAGGAATCATGCTGGCTGTGTGCATGGAGATCCTCAGTCCTACTGTGTGTGGACCCCGCTAGATGTGTGCACAGGTGGTAACTTGGTTTGTAACTGGATTTTGGATGATTAATGAATGTTGAATCTATTGAAGTATCTCTATGTTATTTAGGTTAGTTATGTTTACGGTCGAAGTATCTTTATGTTATCTAGGTTAGTTGCGTTTATGGTTGAAGTATCTCTGTGTTATTTTTCCAGCTGCGATTATTTTATTTTATGGTAGTAATTACTGATGTGCACGTGAATGTGAATAGTTTAATGAGATATTTTTAATGGTGATAGCTCTGTTTATGTTACATACTATATAAGAGGTTAAGAGCTTGATGTTGTACTGTTAAGGGTTTGATAATAAAATTGCTTCTATGTGAACTTGATAGATCTTGATAAGAACTGCCTCCATTATCCACTTTCTCCCACGGTACAGAAGCCTGGTTCCAACACCAACCCATACTACTTCAGGTGAGACATTGGCCTATGAAAGTAGGCCATTTCTGAAAGGGACAATAGTATAGGGGTTTTTTGGCAAACCTACACTCCGAACCTGGGTTAGGACCCCTCAAGCCAACAAATGGTTGTGTTGCTAGGACCAAGAGAATTTTGAGAGAAAGATCGGGTAATGCCACGAGGCCGTTGGAGACCTGCGAAATTAGAGCTTGAAGAGTGGTCTGTTGGTGGAGCGGTGGCTTTGTGGGGCTGAGGATATATATATATATATATATATATATATATATATATATATTTAAATAAATAAGAAAAATGTGGGTGATATGGTGGTCACTCAAAACCTTCTTCTTGTGGCGAAGCTCTTCCAGGTCATCTCTGAGTGCATGGCTGGCTCGCAGATGTGCCAAGAATTGAGTGGGGATTAGAGTGGGAATAGTAGCTTCCAGTTGCTCAAATTCTTCTTCCTTCTGGCGCAATTCTTGAGTAAATTCCCGTAGGAGAGGGTCACGCTGCACCGTGGACTACAAATGCATAGTTGTCTCCAGTAATTCGGCACCCTGAGCAATTTGAGCAGTGATGGTGTTCGTAGCTTCTGTGACTAGCACAGCTCTCTCGGTACGTACCTCAAGAGGAGTTTCCGGATGCAACTTAGACTGCAACACAACATTCTGTTGCTCCATCTCAGTATTAACATTCTAGATCTCTGTCTGAGAAGATTTCAGGGCTGCGACAAGCCCCTCAATCCTAGACTGGGCGGTGGTGGAGGTCGGAATGTATTCAGTTACATCTACGCAGAGCCTGCTGATCAGGCACTCTAACTTAGTCTACGTGCGTGAGGCCCAGGATCACGGAAGGGCATTCTTTTACTCTTAGTTGCTGCTCCTAATTGCGTTGTCGCATGGGAAGCCCTCGAAGACTCGGTCCTCCCTAAGCTCGAACCAAACATGTGCAAGGGGGTGCGATATGAAAATTTGTGGGATTCAAAGGATGAGAAGTGCATTAAGGATAAAAAATTATTTTGTGTCCTATTTCAGAGCGCGCTCGCAGTAGTAATTCACTCACGACCACGCTTGTCGCCAACGGTCTATGACAAATATAAGAGCATCACAACGTTCCAGAGTTACAATGCACAATGTGCAGATTTAGGGTCGTAAGGATCTAGCTTGGGTATCATTGCCTTACATGGTCACCGATGAGGAAATAGACCAGCTCATTTCCACTTGGACACCGCACTGGAGATTGGGATTCAAATCAGCTGCGGCTGACACTGTTGAAAAAAGCATCATTCCGAAGACCACCACCTTGCTTGATCCCACTAAGAATTCAAAAGGTCGTGCCCCAGAAGGCTCCGTTGGGATAGAGGTTCCCCCAGATTCAACACAGGTCAGAGGATAGGATTCATAGCAGGACATGGAGATAGAGGGTTTGGATGCACAGGGCACTGGTTCCTCGGGAGGCACAAAACGGACAGCTGAACCTCTCAAGGGCCAGCGAATGAAACAACGGGCTATAAGGCCTAGGAGGGAGGTTGAAGCTAGCTTAACTAAGGAATATTTGGAGAAAATCGCAGATGCGATCACGCTCGCTTCAGAAGACAGATGGCTCACCTTGGAAGAACAATAGAAAGCCGTAGTTGTCGTGTTATAGTCTGAGCTCCAAGCTTTATAGCTCAAGGTCGATACTCTGCAGACAAGCATGGTGCAAGCGAGGCTGCCTCAAGCAACCAACGCAGAGTTGATTTCAATGACCAAAAGCCACCTCCGCCCCTTTCTAGGTGCAACACTTGCTCTGAGTCTGCCTACCTTATGTGTGAAAATCCAGGCCTGCACAGAAGTACATCTAGATTTGGCTCGGCTTCTGGAGGCACTGCTACAGGTTCTCCACACAACCCTCTTTGAGGAAATCCAGCATAGAGACCGTTGGGTGCAGCAAAAACTAAGTACAGTCGAGTAGACAATAGTAGAAAAGACTACCGAGGCATCCCAGGCACAGACTATGTGCATCCTTTCTGCCACGCAACAGACTGAGCTGGAGTGCCTGATCAGAAGGCTCCACTCAGATATAACTAAAGACATTCTGGCCTCTGCCACCCCCAGGCTAAGATTGAGGGGCTCGTCGCAGCCCTGAAATCTTCTGAGAGAGAGATCTAGAACGTTAAGACTAAGATGAAGTAGCAAATTATTGTGTTGCAAGCTAAGTTGCAGGTGAAAAATCTTCCTAAGGTACGTGCCCAGAGAGCTGCGCTGGTCACAAAAGCTACGAACACCATCACCGCTCAGATTGCTTAGGGTGTCGAATTGTTGGAGACCGCTATGCAGCTGTGGTCCACGGTGCATCGTGACCCTCTCCTGCAGGAATTTACTCAAGAACTACACCAGAAGGAAGAATAATTCGATAAACTGGAAGCTAATATGCCCGCTCAACGCCTAGCACGCCTGTGAGCCAGACATGCGCTCAGATATGACCTGGTAGAGCTTCACCACGAGAAGAAGGTTTTGAGTGACCACCTCAAACCGTGGGCTGATGAAGCCCTCAAGCCATCTCAGGATGTGGATATTGCTTTCAAACATCTAAATCAAACCTTGGAAAGTGTCACTGCTACCACTAAAGGCCCAACTTCATAGAAGTTGGTGGACATTGCACAGAACGCTGCCATGCAGATTGAAGGAGTGCTGCCCCCTCTGGTCAATGCAATCAAGCAGCTCCAGGTGAAGATACAAACCCCACGATCGCTGTGACTCAAGACGAGTCACAAGATTATGTTGGGGGCATGTTGGAATGGGGTTCCCTAAGCTGTGTTTTTGGTATATTTTTGTATTAATTAGTTTTGCAGAGGGAATTTGGGGTGGGTCAAAGTTCCCAATGTATTATAATGGGTCAAAGGGTAGACCTAGAGTTCGCAAACACCACAGGATAGCGTAGGCTATGTTGATATAAATAGATGGATAGATTGAGTCTAAAGGAAGGCAAGAAGTAATATTGATGCTATGTACGAACTGTTGAGATCTGTTTTGGGTAGTTTTGTGTAAGGACTCCTGCTGGATGTATGCGTGGAGATCCTTAGTCCTGCTGTGCGCGGACCCCGCTGGCTGTGTGTGCGGGTGGTAACTTGTGTTGTAACTAGATTTTGGATGATTAATGAATGTTGAATATAATGAAGTATATCTGTGTTATATAGGTTAGCTGCGTTTACGGTTGAAGTATCTCTGTGTTATCTGGGTTAGCTGCATTTATGGTTGAAGTATCTCTGTGTTATTTTTCTAGCTACGATTATGCTATTTTATGTTAGTAATTACTGATGCGCATGTGGATGCGAATAGTTTGTGAAGATATGTTTAATGGTGATAGCTCTGTTTATGTTACATACTGTCTAAAAGGTTAAGAGCTTACTGTTGTACTGTTGAGGGTTTGATAATAAAACCACTTCTGTGCGAACTTGATAGATCTTGATAAGAACTTCCTCCATTATCCACTTTCTCCTAGGGTGCAGAAGCCTGGTTCCAACACCCACCCATACTACTTCGGGTGAGACCTTGGCCTACGAAAGCAGATCATTGCCGAAAGGGCTAGTAGTATAGTGGTTTTTTGGCAAACCTACACTCTGAACCTGGGTCAGGACCCCTCAAGCCAACATTGTTCGACTACAAATAATTAATTCACACTTCATTGATTGTACTGGAGTAATTTGAGAGCCATTGTCATTATTGGTGGTTTCTCTCACACTTGTTAACGGTTCACATCATCGACCGATAATCAAGTGGTTTCTACCATGTTCGAATTCGACACAATCAATCGCATGGATAGATTCATACTAGTTCAGGAAGCGGAAATCAAGACCCTAGATCTAGTTTCCGCCATCTAGGCTGCAAGGAGTTTTATTATTCATGATACAAAAGACTACTCATGACAGGTGCTTGTGCCCATACTGTGGCTACTTTTGATGTAATATTGAAACCATATATGTACCAGAACATTTAGTTATTTTTGATCTGAGTATGGGAATGCCTACCTCAGATATATATATATATATATATATATATATATATATATATATATATATATGTTTCCATTGAATGTTTATATAGATTTTTGACCGATGTCTCCAATCTAATCCTCGGAATGATAAAGCACTTCACTCTTCAGAATAACCTTAGACTTTGCACTTTAGGGGGAAATCTGTTACACGTAATTTTGTCACCATGAAATTTGACTGTTCATATGGGTCTATCACCACCTATATCATGTTCCCTTAGAGTTCAGAAACACTAATGTTCCTTAATCAAGTCTTGGAATTGGAGAAAAGCTCTGTAAAACCCTTAAAAGTCTACCTATGCGGTTTTTTTAGCCTTTCCCTACGAATGCGCTGTTGTTCTGTCCATAAAATGCGGCAACTCTCACACTTTTTGCCACTATTACCTGCGCACCCACGTGAAAAGAAAATAAAATAAAAAGTGAATTCTAGAAGCCTAGCTAGTCGAATATTCTCCCAACTGGAAGCTTCTAGAGTCACGATCAGTTCGAGCTTTATCCCTCCACTCATGGAGCTTATCTCTTGGTCCATGGAGCTCAAATCCCTTCATGAGAGGAATCCATTCCCCTCTTCATGGAACTGAAACTACCTCCATTTCCCTATAAATTGAGCTCAAGTTTCAGGTTGAAGGGTAGATACCAATGCAATTAGAGACTAATTTATACATTTTCTAAGCTGAAGAGAGTTCATAAGAGTGCATAATTTCTACACTAGTGAGTTGTTGTTGGCATGAGAATGATGACACCCTTGTGTCTATAACTCCATAATGGTATTCAGAGAGGAAGGGTTATCAAACTGAAGGAGAAACAATTGTTCAGGACCCTGGGAGAAATATGTATGACATTAAGGCATCAAGTTGTAAGATTACTCTTTTTATTCAAGATAATACGTATGGATCTCTTTTTCTCATTGAAATGTTTCTATGCTTATTGGAATAACATCAATACTTAGAATCCTTGATCACTAAGTTGGATTAACATTTCCTAATTATTATATGTTGTATATTCTTTGATCCTTTGTCTTGTCTTTGATTATAGGTTCTACTTGTTGGAGAAACCACTTTGGAGCTACAAGACAAAAGACTACATTAAATGTTTGGATTTCAAGGTAGGGGCATGTCCTCTCTACTTTATTATAATAATTTTGAAATGAAATTAATCTAGAGGAAAATGTTTCCAAATGAATCTTTGTTTCTAGCTACTCGTTGGAGTACTAGGGAGGTCACTCTTGTCCACAAGAGGGATTAATCCACATAACACTTGGCCAATAGGATTGATTCCAGACTAACAAAATTTTTCTCCATATCCTCCAAAGTGGATGGATTCCTTTCCATGAACTAATAGGCACGCTCAACATCAAAGGCATCAGGGGAATGAAGCATAGCCAACCTTAGGGGAGGTTTCGTATAAACAGGTATGGAATTGTAAACTTTATTAAATATGGCTCATAACTCTTGAAATCTCTCACCTAGATACCTCTTTAGACTCTCATAGAATCTGGAAATGTTTTTTCTTAACCTCCCATCTATCAAGGAAAGTGTGCTCGAGATGCTAGAAATTGGGAATACTCCCACTCACAGACTTCTAAACCATCTCTTAGATTCTTGTTGCAATTATTGAGAAAAATATCTCAGAAATACATCATTGTTTTCAACTTCGAAAAGGTCAAGGAAATGTACAACAACCTGGATGTGTTTTTTAACTGAAATCTTGTCAATTTCTCCATCAGACATAGGCAAATACTTATAATGCTTTGCATGAAAGTCATGGAGTATAGAAGGAAACTTCAAAGGTATATATATCTCTTTGATTTTGGTAAATGTATAATTAGGTACAAGAGATGGTAAAGTAGTTTTAATATCTAGAGGTTTGCTAGCTTGTCTATTATTATCATTAGGATCATGTTTAGGATCACTAATACAAAAAGGAGATGGATTTACAACTTCAAAAGAATGATATACAATCTTAAAAGGAGAATCATGTGCAGATATATAGTCTTTGTTCGAGTACAATAGATAAAGGAAAATGCTTTTAATATGCTCGAAAAAGGAAAAGAGGTATTTGATGAAAAATAATGAGATTTATTGCAAAAAACTGAAGTTTTGATACCTGGTCTTTCTAAAATTTCCTTTCATTCCTCTGTGAAGAAGTCTTGTTCTCTAGTGGAGTCTTTAAATTTGAATGTAGCATTGATTGGAATCGCTAGGTGAATGGTACAACATTCTTGTATCTAACTATTTTCCACGATAAAAAATCAGATCTGAAACTTTGATGATATTTCCCAGGGAATATAGAACCTTCAGCCCCCAGAAAAAACACCATTATGTTATCACTCTATAATTTATCTAAGTCGAGGAGAGAAACTCAGAGGTAACAAAAAACTACTTGTAAGCTAGAATCTATCCCTTCTAGCTTTAGAGAGGGCTCTCTCTATGGGATTTTTCAGTCAATTAGATAACTGAGTGTTTCTATTTGTAGACCAGTTCTTAAGGACAAAGAGAAATGAATTTGTTTTAAATATTTTCTGAAGACAAATCCATTTGGCATGGAGTCATGTCAAGTATTTTATGTTTCTAGTGATAGGATGAAGAGAAGGAGGATCTTCTATAGGGGAAAGGTAGGTAGCCTCTTTGTATTTTCAGTCAACATCATTGTAAGGAGGTGAGTATAATATGAGTGTAAAATGACATACAAAGCATCAAACAATAAGATGAATTCTAAATGTCAATTATGTGTAAAACATAGATGTTTAGCAAACTTAAACAAAACACTTTTTGAAGTGAATTATGAGACAAATATTTTTTTAACTAAAAATAATACACATTTAAAATAATGATTGATAACATAATATAACTTACAAAAAAAATAAGCACAAATCCAAAGAAACTAACACATGAATCCATGTAAAATTCGACCTTTGTCTTTCATTCACTGAAAATATGTCAAGAAAAAGTGAAGTACACAATGTCTCTTCTTCTGAACCTGACCAACCCTTTTCTTGATTACAATTATATAATAAATATACTAAAAAAAATATGTTCCCACCTCTAGGGGTCGACTTCCTCATTTTTATTTTCTGTTTCTACCTAATGCAATGAAAATAGAACTACTTTCTGAATAATAGGGATTGTTTGACTAATCCATTCCAAGCATATTTACATTAAATTGTTAGTCAAAATCAAGCTTATGAGTCATTTGATGCTTCATAATATTACCATAATCATAAAAATAAATTACAAGAGGTTTTTATTTGAATAACTTGGCCAAAATGATGATTTTGTGAAAGCGCAGCGCCGACGTTGCGCAACCTCCAAATTAAACATAGCACAAAAAAATAACAACTATATTTTTTGAATATATACTAAATGGTAAGCTGGATTGAACTAATTTAAAAAAAAAAAATTAATATCATCATAACCCTTATCCACAAAAACATTGATCCAAATCCAACTCACAAATATCGAGAAAATAAAAAAATGGTTATAGATGATGGTGGCTCATTGCCTTAAATTAATTAGGCTTATTCATATCACCCCCATATATATATTGTAAGCATCTAATGGAAAATAGGTACATGGTGTAAGATATATGGTGAAAATAAGGGGACCGCATGAAAGTGCATCGCAAAAGCATAGTGATTCAAGCTTATACTATCTCTGATCATCATTTGACATGATGAGGGTACTAGGATGGCATGGCATAGTTCATATAATGTTTTAAACCTAAGAGAAAAACTCTAGGATAAACACAAATATTCAAACCCAAAACCTTATTCTTGCAGCAGAAGCACAACACAGTTGTGAAACACATCTCCATCCACATGACATGACCCAACATTGATCATTTGACAGAGAAAAATGACTTAGAGAGGATTCAAATATTCACAAAAGATCTACCACATGTCTTCATTCAAGGACCAAATTCCAAAAACCATGATTTCTTCATCAAATTGAGTGCTTTGGTAAAATCACATCATCTATCTCCAAGCACAGCGCTTCCTATGCCTCCTTTACACAGCAAACTCTGATCACCATATAGTAAGATTCTGATGGAGAAATGAAAGGGCTCTATGGTATATTTGAAGATTAATCATGCATTTGAACTTCCAAGGTGGTCGAATGTAAATTTGATGGGCGATGATTGCGATTTTGAACTTGAATGATGAATGTGCATAGCTTTGTCAGAAATGATACATTATCCTCCTAACTGTTGTACCATAGTGATGTCATGAATGATTGTAATTTGACACTCTAACTAACTTAAGGGACCCTACAAATCTGTTCCAATGCTAACAAGACATAACAACATGACCTCACTCATGAAATTTTGATGAAACATGACCCTAGACCCACTTAACTAAGCCTCTCAAGACATCAATGACTATTTTCATGACTCTTCACACACTTTGACATGTTTACATTGAATTATGAAAACTTTATTCTATAATAAGACCAATAGCTTGATCTCAAGAATATCAAAGCCTAACCTTTTACACATTTTCCAAATAATTTGAAAGACAAAACTTGTTTTCTGACTATTTTAATATAGGACACTAACATAACACATGGCATACCCTGGTGGCATTAGAAAATTTTGACATGTCATCCCCATAATAAGCCAAACTGCGAGTTTTATAGTCGCAAAAATTCCAATTTGTATGGGAAATTTGATGAGTCATATGCGGATCAGTAGTCTCGCCCATTTTAAATGCATAAATCCTCATCAAATCTGAATAGAATGCCACCTAGAAAAATAATCATAGTCTACCTTAGTTAGCCCTAGTTTTCCATAGTCATTTATATGTAAATGATGTTACATTATGACTTTGCAATTTGATGAATAATATATAGTGTCACAATGTGATGAACAAAAAACAATGTATTAATGTGATGAAAATAAATGACATCAAAATTGGACAGAAAAGATGTTGCATAGTTAATATAATCGACCAAGCTCAACATATTTAAGCATAATCAACCATAGTCAACATGGGCGTGATGATCAACTATAGTTAAAATGGGTATCATGGTCAACCAAATTCAACATGGGCATCATAATCAACCATAGTCAATCACAATAAACATGGCCTTCATGGTTAACCATGGTTGACCACAATCATCCATAGTTAAATGTTGACAAACAAAATTGATGCCTTAGTTTGAAAAATAATTTTGACATCACACTGTGATGAACAATGCATGATGTCATAATGTGACAAACAACAAATGATGTCACAATGTGATGAATGACAAACGATGCCATAATGTGACAAAAAATAAATGTCGTCATAATATAATGAACAATAAATGAAATTACAATGTCATGAACAACAAACAACATGGCATTGTGATAACATCAAAAAGTTATGAACAATATATATCGCCGTAGTGTGATGAACAACAAATGACAACACAAAGTGGTGTGCAACAAATGTTATTGCAATGTGACGAATAATAAATAACATCATAATGTGACAAAAAATAAATCTCGTCATAATATAATGAACAACAAATGAAATTACAATGGCATGAAAAAAAAAACATTGTATTGTGATAACATTGAAATGTTATGAACAATAGATAACACCGTAGTGTGATGAAAAATAAAGGACACTGCAAATGATTTGCAACAAATGTCATTGCAATGTGATGAATAATAAATAACATCATAATGTGATAAAAAGTGAATGTTGTTACAATTAAACAAAAATAATGACACTGTAATACAAAGAGAAAATATTGACATTATAATATAACGAACAAAACCATTGTTAACTACCATCTACCATGACTAAACCTTTGTTAACCATGGTCAAACACGATCAACCATGGTTATCCATGGTCAATCATAGTCAATCATAGACAACATGGTCAACCATGGTCATCATGGTTAAGATGGTAAACCATGGTCAAATATGGTCAAACCATGTTCAACAATGGCCTACAAGGTCAAGGTTGTTAATTATGGTTAAACATGGTCAATCATGGTCAAACACGATCAACCATAGTTAACATGGGCATCATGGTCAACAATGCTCCACCATAATCACTTTGAACTAAACACTAACAACCATGGTCAACCATGTGTACCCATACCAACCATATGTTGACCATAATCAACCATGGTCATCTTAACTATGGTCAAGTATTGTTAACAATTTCAACCATGGTCAAACAACCTCAACCATGGTCAACCATAGTCAACCATTTTCAACCATGAACAACATGGTCAAGTATGGTTGACCATCACCAAACATGATCAACCATGGTCAACATGGTCTAATAATGGACAACCATGGCCAACCAAAGTCAACCATCATCAAACGAAGGTGAGCTATGGTTTGTGTGGTCAAACATTGCCATATCTGGTCAACATGGTTTACCATAGTCAACCATAATCATACTCAACTATATTTAAACAATTATAGCCATGGTCAACCATAACTTGCCCATCTTTAACTATAGTCAACCCGTGTGAACCATGGGAAAATGGTCAAACCATGGTCAGTCATCATCAACATCCTCAACCATGGTTGGTATGTCCAATCATAGTCAATCGTAGTTAACCACGGTTATCATGGCCAATTATAGTTAACCATGGTCAACCATTTTCACGCATGCTCAACATGGTGAAGCACGTTCCACCAAAGTCAACCATAGGAAATGTTATCAACCATGGTCAAAGATAGTCAATTATAGTCTATCATAGGCAAATTTTATTTAAGATGGATAGCAATAGTCACTGTCAATCATTTGTTGACCATAATCCACCATTCTCAACCATAAATTTACCATATTTAACCATATAAAATAAAGGTCAATTGTAGTCAACAATGGTCTACTAATCCTCCCCATGCATGTTAGCTATGAACTAGCACAACCACATTAATAAGGTCATTGATGTATGCCAAGCGACATCATTTTCCACCTTTCATATGCCATTTGGCACCATTAATTTTAAAAGGTGGAAAATGACATTGGTTGATGTATATCAGCCACTTTATTAATGTGGTTGATATATGCCAGTCGTCGTCATTTTTTCACCTTGAAAAAATAATTCTATTGATTGATGTATATTAACCACTTTTAATTTGGCTGGGCAAACAAAACTATTTTCAATAAAATAAATAATCACATTAATAAAATGATTGATATACATCGATCAAGATCATTTAATAGCATTTTCTAACAAATAAAAAATAACAAAAAAACATCAATATAATGACTTTATTAATATAACACAATTAATTGTGTTAATGTTAGAATTTTAAAATTAAAAAAGAAGTGATTTCTTAGGTTTGTAACATATATCATGTCAAATTTAATATAACCAAAGTTAACCCTAATAAAATATTACATTATCTAATAAAATATTAATTAAAGTATAATTAACCATCATATTATTTAAAAAAATATTATCATCAAATCTTTTTAAAGTTATAAGCACAATTGCGTGAAAATCTTGTAAAGCAAAAGCAACTGATAAATAAAATATTATTATGATCACAATGTCATGTGAGACGGTCTACAAGAAAAAGCAAAAGACTAATAAAAAATAGCATTATCAAAATTTTTCGAAGTTATAACCACAATTGCATGAAAACGGTCAATAACAAATGCAACTAATTACGAAAATATTATCAGAACCTTCCAAAATTATTACCATAATTACATTGAAAACTATAGATGCTCCAAGATACTCGTGAAAATATTCAAGACACTAAAAATAATTCCAAGATATTGATAGCGAAAGTGAAAAGAGATTCAACTAAAAAGTATGATGGAGATGAACGGGGGAGATTAGTTGACATATATGGACTACATTGGAAGACCACTGGTATCTTCTGTCAACGACAAAAGCAAATTCAGTGCACCTGATGAACCCTAGTTAAAAAAGCGAGTGCGCATGCAGAATTACTAAACCATAAACAAATATTTTGTTTGGGAAAGATGGCTAGAAATTAAAGTCTTAAAAGCACTTTCAAACGTAGGGAGGAAATGTGTGCGTATAGCAGTAGGAAACCAGTACCTAATATTTTGATTAGACAACTGAATTTCAAAAGCCGGTGGGAAATTAAAAAGCCTCAAAGGCACTTTCAAAGGTAGGGATGAAATGCGTTTGCAGAGGGGAGCATCAACCAAAACCATACGTACCCTATGACCCTTTGTGTTTGTTTATTTGACACTAGGAAAATAAATTAGCTTTGAGCATCGAAATCCTATCACCATATAGTAAGCTGCCAATGGAGAAATGAAAGGGTTCTGAGGTATATATGAAGATTAATCATGCATATGCATTTGAACCCCCAAGGTGGTCAAATGAAAATTTGATGGGTGATGATTACAATTTTTAACTTGAATGACGAATGTGCTTCTGACAAAGAAGCATAGGGTCGTCTTCCTGACCGTTGTATGATAGTGATGCCATGAATTATTGTAATTTGACACTCTAACTGACTTAAGGGACCCTACAAATATGTGCCAATGTTTACAAGACATAACAACATGAACTCACTCATGAACTTTTGATGAAACATGACCCTAGACCCACTTAACTCAACCTTTCAAGATACCAATGACTATTTTCATGACTCTTCATACACTTTGGCATATTTACAATGAATAATGAAAATTTTATTCTATAATAAGACCAATAGCTTGATCTCAAGAAGATCAAAGCCTAACCTTTTACAAATTTGCCAAATAATTTGAAAGACAAAACTTTTTTTTTCTGACTACTATAATATAGGACACTAATATAACACGTGGCATTAGAAAAATTTGACATGCCATCCCCATAATAAGACAAACCATGAGTTGTGTAGTCGCATAAATTCCAATAAGTATGGGAAATTTGATGAGGCGTATGAGGATTAGTAGTCTCACCCATTTTGAATGCAGAAATCCTCATCAAATCTAAAATAGAATGCCACCTAGAAAAATAATCATAGTCTACCTTGGTTAGCCCTAGTTTGCCATAGTCATGTATGGGTAAATGATGTTACATCAAGTGACTTTGCAATTTGGTGAATGATAGGTAGTGTCACAATGTGATGAACAACAAATAATGTATTAAAGTGATGAACGGTAAATGACATCACAATTGGACAAAAAAGATGTTGCATAGTTAATATAATCGACCAAGCTCAACATAGTTAAGCATACTCAACCATAGTCAACATGGGTAGGATGGTCAACTATAGTTAAATTGTGTATCATGGTCAACCATATTCAACATTGGCATCATAATCAACCATAGTCTACCACAATCAACATGGCCGTCATGGTTAACCATGGTTGACCACAATCATCAATAGCTAAAAGTTGACAAACAAAATTGATGCCTTAGTTTGAAAAATAAATTTGACATCACACTGTGATGAACAATACATGATGTCATAATGTGACAAACAACCAATGATATCACAATGTGATGAATGAAAAATGATGTCATAATGTGACAAACAACAAATTATGTCACAATGTGATGAATGACAAATGATGCCATAATGTGACAAAAAATAAATGTTGTCATAATATAATGAACAACAAATGAAATTACAATGTCATGAACAAAAAACGACATGGTATTATGATAACATCGAAATGTTATGGACAATAGATATCGTCGTAGTGTGATGAACAAAAAATGAAACCACAAAGTGATGTGCAACAAATGTTATTACAATGTGACGAATAAAAAATAACATCATAATGTGACAAAAAATAAATGTCATCATAATATAATGAACAACAAATGAATTTACAATGTCATGAACAAAAAACAACATTGTATTGTGATAACATCAAAATGTTATGAACCATAGATATCATCGCAGTGTGATGAACAACAAATGACACTACAAAGTGATGTGCAACAAATTTCATTGCAATGTGACGAATAATAAATATTATCACAATGTGATGAAAAATGAATTTTGTTGCAATTAAACAAAAATAATGACATTGTAATACAAAGAGAAAATATTGGCATTATAATATAATGAACAAAACCATTGTTAACTACCATCTACCATGAATAACCCTTTGTTAACCATGGTCAAACACGATCAACCATGATTATCCATGGTCAAACATAGTCAATCATAGACAACATGGTCAACCATGGTCATCATGGTTAAGATGGGAAACCATGGTCAACCATGGTTAAGATGGGAAACCATGGTCAACCATGGTCAAATGTGGTCAAACCATGTTCAACAATGGCCTACAAGGTCAAGGTGGTTAATTATGGTTAAATGTGGTCAATCATGGTCAAACATGATCAAACATAGTTAACATGGGTATCATGGTCAACCATGGTCCACCATAATCACTTTCAAGTAAACACTAACAACCGTGGTCAACCATGTATACCCATAGCAACCATATGTTGACCATAATTAACCATGGTAATCTTAACTATGGTCAAATATTGTCAACAATTTCAACCATGGTCAAACAACCTCAACCATGGTCTATTATAGTCAACCATTTTCAACCATGGACAACATGGTCAAGTATGGTTGACGATCACCAAATATGATCAGCCATGGTCAACATGGTCAAATAATGGACAACGATGGCCAACCAAAGTAAAACATCATCAAATGAAGGTGAGCCATGGTTTGTGCAGTCAAACATTGCCATATATGGTCAACATGGTTAACCATAGTCAACCATAATCATACTCAACTATAGTTAAACAATTCAACCATGATCAACCATATCTTGCCCATTTTTAACTATAGTCAACCCGTGTGAACCATGGGGAAAATGGTCAAACCATAGTCAACCATCATCAACATCCTCAATCATGGTCGACGTGTCCAATCATAGTCAGTCGTAGTCAACCATGGTTAACATGGCCAATTATAGTTAACCATGGTCAACCATTTTCACCCATGCTCAACATGGTAAACCATGTTTAACCATAGTCAACCATTGGCAATATGGTAAACCATGGTCAAGCATGGTTAATTATAGTCTATCATAGACAAATTTAATTTAAGATTGATAACAATGGTCACTAAGAGTCAACCATCTATTAACATAATCCACCTTTCTCAACCATAATTTTACCATGTTTAACCATAGAAAATGAAGGTCAATTATAGTCAATTATGGTCTACTAATCCTCCCCATGCATGTCAACTATGAACTAGGACAACCACATTAATAAGGTCATTAATATATGCCAATTGACGTCATTTTTCACTTTTATATGCCATTTGGCAAGATTAATTTTAGAAGGTTGAAAATGAAATTAATTCATGTATATGAACCACTTTATTAATGTGGTTGATATGCGCTAATCGTCGTCATTTTTCACTTCGAAAAAACAATAATTTAATCACCTTATCCACATTTAATTTTGTTGTGAAAACGAAATCATCTTTAATGAAATAAATAACTACACTAATAAAATGGTTGATATACATCTAATCAACGACATTTGAGGTCTTTTAAAATTGATGTCATTTACTAACAAATAAAAATGAAAAATAGCATCAATTGATATAACCACTTTATTAATATAACACAATTAATTGTGTTAATGTTAGAATTTAAAAAAGAAAAAGAAAAAATAAATCTCTTTTCGGATTAATCACATTATTAGGTTTTGACCAAATTCTAATAATATGATTAATCCAAAAAAAACATGTATCTATTCTATGGATCACAAAAATCTCATATCTATCATATATCACATTTAATATAAGCAAAAACTAACCCTAATAAAATATTACATTATCTAATAAAATATAACATTAGAGTATAATCAACCATCATATTATTTAAAAAAATATCATCATCAAATCTTTTTAAAGTTATAGGCACAATTGCGTGAAAATCGTGTAAAGCAATAGCAACCGATTAATAAAATATTGTTATAACCACAATGTCATCAAGACGGTGTAAAAGAAAAAGCAAAAGACTAATAGAATAGCATTATCAAAACTTTTCGGAGTTATAACCACAATTGCATGAAAACTGTCAATAACAAATGCAACTAATTACTAAAATATTATCAGAACCTTCCAAAATTATTACCATAATTACATTGAAAACTATAGTGCTCCAAGATACTTGTGAAAAATATTCAAGATACTAGAAATAATTCCAAGATACTGATAGCGAAAGTGAAAAGAGATTCAACTAAAAAGTATGATGGAGATGAACGGGGGAGATTAGTTGACATATATGGACCACATTGGCAGACCGCTGGCATCTTCTGTCAACGACAAAAGCAAATTCAGTGCACCTGATGAACCCTAGTTAAATAAGCGAGTGCGCATGCAGAATTACGAAACCACTAATGAATATTTTGTTTGGCGACTGCACCAGGAAAGCTGGCTAGAAATTAAAGTCTTAAAAGCACTTTCAAACGTAGGGAGGAAATTTGTGCGTGTAGCAGTAGGAAACCAATACTTAATATTTTGATTAGACAACTGAATTTCAAAGGCCGGTGGGAAATGAAAAAGTCTCAAAGGCACTTTCAAAGGTAGGGATGAAATACGTTTGCAGAGGGGAGAATCAACCAAAACCATACGTACCCTATGACCCTTTGTGTTTGTTTATTTGATAATACTTGTCAATTATGGCATAAAACCATCAAAAGCAAAAAAATTCCAACAGTAAAAGATCACCTTTCTCCTCTCTAACAAACATTTGCATGAACAAGTTTCGACCTTGTAACAGTCTTCTGAGTAGACATGGGAGGAGCAGCAATCCACCATGAACTTACTCTATCGATGATTCGTTACACCATCTCGAGGCCCTAGAAGTATTTGAGAAGGAAAATTGGATAGTATAGTTTGAGAAGCTACAAGCATTCAATGAGCGAATTTCCATAGAATTTGTTGAGAAATTAAACAAAGGGGGATCAATAGTTAGAGGAAGAAGGATTGTTATTAGATGGGAAGTAATTTCTAGGTTTACAAGTCTACCAAAAACTGAAATGTGTTCATTCTGTCGAAAAATACTAGTCCTAACAATTAAAGACACATTTTTGTTGGAAAACAAGTAAGAGATAAGGGATAAAGAAAGAGGGGTTCACAGGACCTCCCTTCCTCGTCCCTAAGATGATGTGGCTTACTTTATCCAAAAGTTTATAACCTATGAAGGGTGTTATGGGATTGTTACTTTTATTTATTTATTTTAATTTATTAAAATTTAATATATATATTTTTTTAATCTATAAAAAAATTGATATATTTTTTTAAATATTTTTATTTATTTTTTTAATTTATTAAAATCTATTTTTTTTTTAATTTAAATTTAATTTATTTTTTAAAATTGATTTGATTTTTTATTTTTGATTTTTTTTAATTCCTAATTTATTTTTTTAATTTTAATATTAAAAATGTTTTATTTTTCTTATTTTTTAAAATTCTTAAAAGAATATATGGTGAATTTTGTTTTGTTTTTTTGTTTTTCAATTATTATTTTTTTTAATATAAATTTGTATTATTTATTTTTTTAAATGGTTAATTTTGTTTTTTTAATTTAATTTTTTATTATTTTAAAATTTTTATTTTTATTTTCTTTCATTTTTTTTTTAAATTTCATTTTTTATATTTTAAATTTATTTTTTTTCTTTTGAAAATTTAAATTTTTTTCTTTAATTTAAACTTTTAAATTTCAATTATCTTTAATTTTTTTATTTCAAATTTTTTTTTTAATTATAATTATTTTTAAAATTTTTTATTTTAATTATTTTATTATATATATATTTTTATTATGCTATTTTTTATTTTTTTCTTTAAATTGCATTTTTTTTTAATTTCCTATTTTTTATTTATTTTTTGTTTTTTTTTCGAAGTTAATTTTTTTATTTTTTTAATATTTGATTTCTTTGTTATGTTTTTAATTTTTTTTTTTTATTACCAACATGAAAATCACCACTCTAAATTAAAAATAGGTAATTCAGGATCACTACTTTTTAAAATCGACATGAAAATCATGACATTTAAAAAAAATCATAAGAAACTATAAAGTGCCAAAAATATGCTAAAAAAAAGGTGATTTTGCATTGCCACTTCTCAAAATCGACATGAAAATCATGACATTTAAAAAAAAAAAGTCATAAGAAAATTTGAAGTGCCAAAACTATGCTAAAAAAAACGGTTATTCTGCATCACCACTTCTCAAAATTGGGTGTTTTTTTTTTCTACCTCAAAGAAAGGGTACCAGGTAATTTTCCTGTTTGATCGGTGATAATAATACAAGAAGACATATTTAAAATAATTATTAAGAACATAAGATAACATTCAAAACAAGGAAGCACATATCCAAATCAACTAACACATGAATCCCTATAAAGTTCGACCTTTGTCTTTCATCACTAAAAATATGTCAAGAAAAAGTGAAGTACACAATGTCTCTTCTTCTGAACCTGACCAACCCTTTTCTTGATTACAATTACATAATAAATAGACTAAAACAAATAAGGTCCCACATCTAGGGGTCAAATTCCTCATTTTTATTTTCTGTTTCTACCTAATGCAATAAAAATAGAACAACTTTTTGAAAAATAAGGATTGTTTGAGTAATCCTTTCCAAGCATATTTACATTAAATTCTTAGTCAAAATCGAGCCTATGAGTCATTGGATTCTTCATAATATTTACCATAATCATAAAAATAAATTACAATAGGTTTTTATTTGAATAACTCGGCCAAAATGATGATATTGTGAAAGTGCAGCGCTGACACTGCGCAACCTCCAAATTCAACATAACACAAAAAAACGATTGTATTTTTTGAATATATCCTAAATGGTAAGCCGAATTGAGCTAATGTTTTGACAAAAGTTAGTATCATCATAGCCCTTATCCACAAAAACATTGATCCATATCCAACTCACAAATATCGAGAAAATCCAAAAATGGTTATAGACATGATGGTGGCTCATTTCTTGAAAATTGTGAAGAATTTCAACTTGAAATTAATTGGGCTTATTCATCTCACCCCCATGCATCTATTGTAAACATTTCATGGCAAATCGGTACATAGAGTAAGATATATGGTGAAAATAAGGTGGCCGCATGAAAGTTCATCGCAAAAGCATAGTGATTCAAGCTTATACTATCTCCGACCATCATTCGACATGTTGAGGGTAATGGGATGGCATGGAATAGTTCATATAATGTTTTAAACCCAGGAGAAAATCTTTAGGCTGAACACAAACCTTCAAAACCCAAACCTTATTCTTGCAGCAAAAGTGCAACGCACCTCCATCCACATGACATGACCCAACACTAATCTTATGACTGAGAAAAATGACCTGGATAGGATTCAATTATTCCCAAAAAACCTACTACATGTCTTTAGTCAAGGACAAAATGCCAAAAACCATGATTTCTTCATCAAAATGTGTGCTTTGGTAAAAGCGCATCACTTGTCTACAAGCACAGTGCTTCCTATGCTTCCTTTGCGTAGCGAACTCCGATCACCATATAGTAAGCTTTCGATGGAGAAATGACAGGTCTCTGAGGTATCTCTAAATATTAATCATGCATTTGAACTCCCAAGGTGGTCGAATGCAAATTTGATGGGCGATGATTACGATTTTGAACATGAATGATGAATGTGCATCACTTTGTCAGAAGAACATTGTTGTCCTCCTAACCGTTGTACCATAGTGATGTCATGAATGATTGTAATTTGACACTCTGACTAACTTAAGGCACTCTACAAATCTGTGTTAATGCTAAAAAGACATAACAACATGACCTCACTCATGAATTTGATGAAACATGACCCTAGACCCACTTAACTCAGCCTCTCAAGAAATCAATGACTATTTTCATGATTCTTCACACACTTTGACATGTTTACAATTAATAATGAAAAAATTATTATATAATAAGACCAATAGCTTGATCTCAAGAAGATCAAAGCCTAACCTTTTACACATTTTCCAAATAATTTGAAAGACAAAAATTGTTTTCTTACTACAATATAGGACACTAACATAACACATGGCATACCCTCGTGGTATTAGAAAATTTTGACATGTCATCCCCATAATAACCCAAACTGCAAGTTGTGTAGTCGCAGAAATTCCAATAAGTATGGGAAATTTGATGAGCCGTATGAGGATCAGTAATCTCACCCATTTTAAAGGCAAAAATCCTCATAAAATCTGAAATAGAATGACACCTAGAAAAATAATCATAGTATAACTTGGTTAGCCCTAGTTTTCCATAGTCTTGTATAGGTAAATGATGTTACATTGTGATTTTGAAATTTTATGAATGATTGATAGTGTCACAATGTGATGAACAACAAACAATGTATTAATGTGATGAAAAATGAATGAAATCACAATTGGACAAAAAAGATGTTGCATAGTTAATAATCGACCAAGCTCAACATATTTAAGCATAATCAACTATAGTCAACATAGGCATGATGGTCAACTATAGTTAAAATGGGTATCATGGTCAACCATATTCAACATGGGCATCATAATCAACAATAGTCAACCACAATCAACATGGCCTTCATCGTTAGCCATGGTTGACCACAATCATCCATAGCTAAATGTTGACAAACAAAATTGATGTCTTAGTTTGAAAAATAAATTTGACATCACACTGTTATGAAAAATGCATGATGTCATAATGTGATAAATAATAAATGACGTCACAATGTTATGAACAACAAATGATGCCATAATGTGACAAACAAAAAATTATGTCACAATTTGATGAATGACAAATGATGCCATAATGTGACAAAAAATAAATTTCGTCATAATATAATGAACAAAAAATTCAAAATTACAATGTCATGAACAACAAACAACATGGTATTGTGATAACATTGAAATGTTATGAATAATAGATATCGTCGCAGTGTGATGAACAACAAATGACACCACAAAGTTATGTGCAACAAATGTTATTTTAATGTGACGAATAATAAATAATATCAAAATGTGACAAAAAAATAAATGTAGTCATAATATAATGAACAACAAATGAAATTACAATGTCATGACAAAAAACAACATTGTATTATGAGAACATCAAAATGTTATGAACAATAGATGTCGTCGCGGTGTGATGAAAAACAAACAACACCACAAAGTGATGTGCAACGAATGTCATTGCAATGTGACGAATAATAAATAACATCATAATGTGATGAAAAATGAATGTTGTTGCAATTAATAAAAAAATAATGGCATTCTAATACAAAGAGAAAATATTGAAATTATAATATAATGAACAAACCATTGCTAGCTGCCATCTACCATGACTAACCCTTTGTTAACCATGGTCAAACACGATCAACCATGGTTATCCATGGTCAAGCATAGTCAATCATAGATGACATGGTCAGCCATGGTCATCATCCATGGTCATCATGGTTAAGATGGGAAACCATGGTCAACCATGGTCAAATATGGTCAATTCATGTTCAACAATGGGCTACAAGGTTAGGCTGGTTAATTATGGTTAAAAGTGGTCAATCATGGTGAAACATGATCAACCATAGTTAACATGGTCATCATGGTCCACCATAATCACTTTCAAGTAAACACTAACAATTGTGGTCAACCATGTATACCCATAGCAACCATATTTTGATCATAATCAACCATGGTCATCTTAAATATGGTCAAATATTGTCAACAAATTCAACCATGGTCAAACAACCTCAACCATGGTCAACCATAGTCAACCGTTTTCAACCATGGACAACATGGTCAAGTATGGTGGAACATCACCAAATATGATCAATCATGGTCGACATTGTTAAATAATGGACAACCATGGCCAACCAAAGTCAAACATCATCAAACGAAGGTGAGCCATGGTTTGTGTGGTCAAACATTGCCATATATGGACAACATGGTTAACCATAGTCAACCATAATTATACTCAACTATAGTTAAGCAATTACAACCATGGTCAACCATAAGTTGCCCATTTTTAACTATGGTCAACCCGTGTGAACCATGGGGAAAATGGTCAAACCATGGTCAACCATCATCAACATCCTCAACCATGGTTGATATGTCCAATCATAGTCAATCATAGTCAACCATGGTTATCATGGCCAATTATAGTTAACCATGCTCAACCATTCTCACTCATGCTCAACATGGTGAACAACATTCAACAAGAGTCAACCATAGGCAATATTGTCAACCATGGTCAAACATAGTCAATTATAGTCTATCATAGGCAACTTTAATTTGAGATGTATAACAGTAATCACTCATAGTCAATCATTTGTTGACCATGATCCAACATTCTCAACCATAAATTTACCATATTTAACCATAGAAAATGAAGGTCAATTTTAGTCAACAACGGTCTACTAATCCTCCCCATGCATGTCAACTATGAACTAGCACAACCACATTAATAAGGTCATTGATGTATGCCAAGCGACATCATTTTCCACCTTTCATATGCCATTTGGCACCATTAATTTTAAAAGGTGGAAAATGACATTGGTCGATATATATCAACCACTTTATTAACATGGTTGATATATGTTAATCGTCATCATTTTTCACCTTGAAAAACAATTCTATTAATTGGCGTATATTAATCATCTTTAATTTGATTGTTTAAACAAAACATTTTCAATTACATTAATAATCAAATTAATAAATTAGTTGATAGGCATCCATCAACATCATTTTGGGCCTTTTAAAATTAACTAACAAGCTAAAAATAGAAAATAACATTAATTGATATAATCACTTTATTAACATAATTGTGTTAGTGTTAAAATTTTAAATTAGAAAAAAAATGTTTCCTTAGGTTTATAAAATATACAATATCAAATTTAATTTAAACAAAATTAACCCTAATAAAATATTAATTAAAGTAAAATTAACCCTCATATTATTTAATATAATTTTATCATCAAATCTTTAAAAGTTCTAACCACAATTGCGTGAAAATCGTGTAAAACAAAAGCACTTGATTAATAAAATAAAATACTATTATAACTGCAATGTCATGAAGATGGTAAAAAAGAAAAAGCAATCGACTAATAAAATATGGAGTTGTCTAACTAGCCAGAGGAATTGATTGGACGGTCAAAATTGGTCGGAATCCGGGCAATTTTTTTCAGAAATCTTGTAATATCAATGTTTGAATCATATTTTTGATAGTGGAAATGGATTCAGCACCATTGAAAACTTCTAGGGTACTCAAAATATTGAAGATTGATAACAATAACTTGGATTTACAAAAATCCTTGCTGGATTTTCTTAAAATCTTACCTAAATTTCAATAATTTTCAGGGCAAAAGGACAGTCAAGTTACTACGGCATAAAATATTATCAAAACTTTTCAAAGTTGTAACCACAATTGCATAAAAACTGTCAATAACAAAAGCAACTAGTTACTAAAATATTATCTAAACCTTCCAAAATTATTACTATAATTACATTGAAAACTATAGATGCTCCAAGATACTTGTGAAAAATATTCAAGATATTAAAAATAATTCCAAGATACCGATAGCGAAAGTGAAAAGAGATTCAACTAAAAAGTATGATGGAGATGAACGGGGGAGATTAGTTGAAATATATGGACTACGTTGGAAGACCGCTGGCATCGAAAGTGAAAAGAGATTCAACTAAAAAGTATGATGGAGATGAACGGGGGAGATTAGTTGAAATATATGGACTACATTGGAAGACCGCTGGCATCTTCTGTCAACGACAAAAGCAAATTCAGTGCACCTGATGAAACCAACCTAGTTAAAAAAGCGAGTGCGCATGCCGAATTGCGAAACCAATAACGAATTTTTTGTTTGGGAAAGCTGGCTAGAAATTAAAGTCTTAAAAGCACTTTCAAACGTAGGGAGGAAATGTGTGCGTGTAGCAGTAGGAAACCAATACTTAATATTTTGATTAGACCACTGAATTTCAAAAGCCGGTGGGAAATGAAAAAGTCTCAAAGGCACTTTCAAAGGTAGGGATGAAATACGTTTGCAGAGGGGATGAAATTAAAAAATCTCAAAGTTAGGGATGAAATACGTTTGCAGAGGGGAGAATCAATCAAAACCATACGTACCCTATCACCCTTTGTGTTTGTTTATTTGATAAGCCAGCTTTTCCGATTGGCTATGCAATCATGTCCTGTTACATCGAAAATCTGACACAAATGAAAAGAAAAACTGGGTATAAATAACCTCCCATGCTCTGGTATGCTCACACCTGCAATAAGTAAAAGATATAATCCACCCCAGGGCTGCGAGGGATTGCTCGCTTCTTCCTCGTTGCGCTATTAAATTTAGCGTTTGCAGAAGAAAGAATGATGAATTACTTCGTACGTTTGGGGGTTGGGATTTTAGGTCAGTAATTTTATTTTGATTATCAAGCTTGATTGAATTTAGATAGTGGTTATTAGTTGATGTTAGTAATATTGTATACGATAGGATAGGTTTTCTTTCGTAAGGGTTTCTTTTGTAAGGTCTCTTGTGTTCAAACTCATGCCATGTGTTTAAATGATTTATCCTCATTTAAATCAATTCATCATTTAAATCAGTTAATAGTAGATGAACTTCGTAGTAGGTATCTCAATTGATTTATTTGATCATGGCATTGCAGGAAGTGCCTTTGCCTTGTTTATGTATAGTTCACCAATGTAAGTATCAGCTCAAACTGATCGTATTGTCCGTATTAATAAACTTCATGACAACGACTTCAGTCGTGACTATTATGTCTGTTGTTAACATTTTAATTTACGGCATTCGTCGTTCTAGATATAATGTATAAGGTTAACATTTTATTAAATTCTGTGCTCGTGCTTATACTTTCGCTGTTGCTAGTATTCTGTGCTCATGCTTATACTTTCGCTGCTAGTATTCTTAAATTCTCTGCTCATGCTTTGCTCATGCTTATACTTTGGCTGCTGCTAGTATACGAACGATCCCATGGAAAGTATCAGACCAGGTAAACAATCACCATATTCAAATTTCAAATCTGTACTTTCAAGCCCGCCAATATTATATTTCAAATTTGACCCATGGATCCGGGGAGCAGACGCCATGACGGAATAGACACTTGTTACTAGAAACGGGGCGACTATCAGCGTTCCTGGGAAAAACGGATGTGGAAACGAAACGGGACGGAAACGTCGTCCAGAAAATTGAGAATAATTGTATTGGGGTTTTCTAAAAATTCCAATGGATTTTTGGAATCTTCTGCTTCCCAGACCTCGTTACCTGTCAGATTTTAAAACTTAACAAGTCTGCATGGCAGATGGAATATCTGTTCACACATGGAATACTTTCCTATTTTGGCATAAATGTTGGTGTACATGCACTTAGATTAGCTTTAGTTCAATTCTAGATATTGCATGTGATGTGCACTTGGCTTAGTTAACTTACTGCTTGCATGCCATGTGTACATTAGCAGAATATAAAGCACACTTAGCTTCAGTTAGCTTTAACTATACATAGTTATTGCATGTACAACTAAGCTTAACTTAGTTGCTTTATATATTGATTCTCAAACCAATATTGCTGTATCAATTTCATTCTCAATTCTAATTGTTTTTCTTTTTCAACTTGGCAAGTTTGTGCAATTATTCTTCATCTAGATCCATATTTGTGCTCTAATAATTTTACATGGTATCAGAGCTACAAGGGTTTAGAGAAGTTGCATGAACAACTTTTTTACAGGTTTGAATGGCATAGAATTGGAAATTGTTCGAAGATTTGATTTGCAGATCCAAATATTAGAGAATTTGCTGCAATGGAGTTCTCATCTTCAACGATTCTGACTCCATACAATTACCATGAATGTAAGCCAATGATTTTGCTTCAACTTAGGAGCAAAGGCTTGTACTAAATAGTCATGGGAATTGAGACAAAACCAATCTCAGAGGATGAGAATTTAGATTGGCTTAATAGATCTGACATGGCTTTTGGAAGATTGTGTCTATTTGTTTCTCATGATATTCTTTATGAGATCATAAATATTGAATCACCACATGAAATCTAGACTACATTGAAAGGATTATATGGTGATGAAAATGATCTAGAAGAACACCATTTGGAGGCAAAGGGATCGACTTATTATAGCAGTCATGAAAGTGGTGAAGACTTCAAAAATGTGGAGAAATATTCTCAAGACAATGTTGAACAAAAATATTTTGCTTCTTCTATTGTTAATGGACTTGTTGCAGAATCCTTTGTTAAAGATTCCTACTCTTTTGTTAAGGATTTGAAGGAAGTTAAGTTGGATATTGATGATAGATTTGTTAGTTTTGATGTTGTTTCGCTTTACACCAATATCCCCATCATTGAGGTTGTTGACGTTATTAATCGCATTACTGATCGTGACACAGCCCATTTAGTAAAACTTTGTTTAACCTCCACTTTCTTTAGTTTTGAAGGTGAATTCTATGAGCAAACATGTGGTGTTGCCATGGGTTCTCCCCTTTCCCCGATTGTTGCGAATCTGTTTATGGAGGACTTTGAATCTAGGGCTCTTTCCTCAGCTCTTTTCCAGCCGAAGTTATGGAAAAGATTTGTTGATGATACTTGTGTTGTCTGGCCTCATGGCGAAGATAAGTTAGATCAATTTTTCCTTCATCTTAATAGCCAGTCTAGTTCCATAAAATTCACCATGGAACATGAGGTGGATGGTAGCCTTCCTTTCCTTGATGTTCTTATCTCTAGAAATGATGATGGTTCTTTCTCCCATCAAGTTTTTCGAAAGAAAACTCATACCGAGCAGTATCTTCATGCTAGCTCCCACCATTTCCCTGCTCAGAAATTAGGCGTCCTTAGCACCCTAGCCACAAGGGCGTTGAGAATCTCTGATGAGTCTCACCTTGAGGGGGAAAAGACCCATCTGTTGAATGTATTTTGTAATAATGGTTATAGTATGTCGCAGGGCCTCAAAGCTTTCCTCAAAGCAGAGAAAGGTCATGTTAATAATAAAAATAAAAAAGAACCTAGTGAATGGTATGGCAGTGTCAGCCTTCTGTTCATCCAGGGTACCACTGATAAGGTTGCTAAAATCCTTAAAAAGCATAAGGTTTCCTCTTATTTCAAGCCCCTTAATACAATTCGTAGTTCTCTTAAATCGGTTAAAGATCCGATTGACCCCAGGGATGGAAAAGGTGTCTACATCATTCCCTGTTCCTGTGGGACTCCTTACATTGGTGAGACGGGTCGGTCCATTAATCAAAGGATCTGTGAGCATGCAGCTGATATCAAGCATAGAATATCTCGCTCATCCGCCTTAGCTGAGCATGCGGAAAAGACTAACCATCATGTTTGCATAGAAGATGCTAGGGTCATTGCTAGAGTCGACCATTTCCATCATCGTAAGTTGAGAGAGGCTATTGAAATTGAAAAAAGGCCCGTTAAGCTCAATAGAGATGACGGTTGGAATATCAGCAGATGCTGGATTCCTGCCTTATATTCTTGATTATTTTTATTATTATTATTATTTTTATTTATTTATTTAGTTATTTTTACTTTATTTATTTGATTATTAAAATAATAATAATAATAATAATAATAAAATAAATAAATAAATAAAAAATAATAATAAATAAATAAATAAATAATAAGAATAATAATAAATAAATAAATAAATAAAATAAAATAAATAAAAATAGAAATAATAATAATATTAATTATTTAATTAATAAAATATTTTTATTTATTTTCATTATTTATTAATTTATATTTTTGTTTTTATTTATTTATTTTTTGTTATTTTTATTTTTTTATTTAATTATTTTATTTATTTATTCTGACTCTTTGTTTGACTATTTGATGATGGTGTGTTATAATAAGAATTAATTATATTTATTAATTAATAATAATAATTAATTATTATATAATTTAATCAAAATTTACAAAAATTTACATATATACACCACGATTTGTTAAATTACTTACCATTATATCAATATATTAAAGGTTTTATAAATAAATAAAATAATAATAATAAATAAAATTATTAAAATTAAATAAATAAATAAATAATGGAATATTTACTTTTTCAAAGTCAAACTAGCCGTTATCCTAACGGCTAGTTGAGTCATTTCTACATCTATTTATACTTAATGACTCGATCTGATCTCTCACATAGTCCTGATGATGAACCACACTGGTTGGTTCGAAACGCATCAACCTCGTTCTTTTGCATGTGATTACTACCGAAAGAATTTCTACAAATTTATATTATGGATCACAGAAGCTTAGATTCCAAAAAAAAATAGAGAATTTTATCTTATCCAATAACGAAGCCATTGCACATGAGGAAATATATTCCTCTGTTAATGATGAAGACACTACTTTCAAAATCATACAAGAGGACTTTGATTCCTCTACTATTGACACAGATTTGACGCGGTCTCAATTTAATGATGCCCCACATTCACTCTCAGTCGTAGAGCCATGCATGCCCATGCATGCATCTAAGGAGGCATTTATAGCACCATGTATGCACATGTATGCAACCACAAAGGCATCTCGAAGGCCACACACACAAATGCATGCATCCCTAGAGACAACCATTCTCATGTATGCATATAGGGTGCATGAATTTGATTGTCAAATGCATGACGAAGTTGCAAGGAATCCATATTGGCATGCAACCATGTATAAGGAAATTCAGTCCTTGATCCAAACATGGGAGTTGATACCTCTACTTCCAAAAATAAAGCTTATTCCTCCAAATCCAAGATGGGATCATCGGTCTTCAGTATTTTCCAAGTCCAAGCAGACCGTTGATATCTTCACCGAGAATTTCACTGAGCAGAAGTTTCGATTTCAGCGAGATCATCTCGGGGTGAAGGACACGACTGCCTAGCAGGTGTCTTTTCTCTACTTTTCAATTATATTTTGAGGGGGGGTTTTTCTTCCCACTGGGTTTTCCCTCTTTCCTCTTTTTATGCATTGTATATGGGTACCTAAAATGGCCGTGTTGCCGAGACTCATTCATTTTGCATCACACTCACCTAAGTTATGCTTAAGGGGGGGTGTTGGTGTACGTGCACCTAGATTAGCTTTAGTTCAACTCTAGATATTGCATGTGATGTTCACTTGGCTTAGTTAGTTAACTTACTGCTTGCATGCGATGTGCACATTAGCAGATTTAGTTAGCTTTAACTATCCATAGTTATTGCATGTACAACTAAGCTTAACTTAGTTGCTTTATATATTGATTCTCAAACCAATATTGATGTATCAATTTCATTCTTAATTCTAATTGTTTTTCTTTTTCAACTTGGCAAGTTTGTGCAATTATTCTTCATCTAGATCCATATTTGTGCTCTAATAATTTTATAATAAAATGTCACTAAACTTCGCCCACATAGCACTTCATGGAAGACTTCAAGACCAGTGAAAAATTGTTTCTTACGTATTCTTTAATATATAACTGTAACTTAAGAAGAAATATAAGTTACAAATATGTAACACGGGGAGAAATAGGTTAGCTAACAATGAAAAGACTCACCTGTAGCGATTCATTGAAGGCATGTTAATTAAAGTGGACTACAGAGACATGTAATTGTTAAACCCGCAATCAAATTCCCTTAGAATGAATTTAACATGTACATCCTTTCCCTTAGAATGAACTTAACATGTACATCCTTTCCCATTCAAGTATGGGGAACAATTTCTCTATGGCTAGTCCCATTTTTGTGATCAAGGTTTATCTTTGAATGGGAAAAAAGAGTCATTAGGCAATCATGTCCCCTTTATTGTTGCAACTTTTGATGTTTAGTGGCTCCAAACGAAGAGGACCAATGACCCTTACACTGGGAGGAAATCACCCATGATTTTGGGGGATAAGGAGCACCTTGTATCAACAACCCTATACTATACACTAGAGGATAAGGGGCATCTTGTATTGTTAGAATCTTTGTCGTCATTGTCAATATCTCTGCATTGATTAGGGTCGGATTATGCATTTACAGAGCCAACAATTTAAACTTTTAATGCTTCTTACTTTATTTGTAGAATTTGGGTTGGATTATGCATCCACTGAGCCAACAATTTAAACTTTTAACAAATATGGGACTTCTAAACTTTTAAGAAATACGAGGCTTCTTACTTTATTTGTAGAATTTGCTGAATTTTAATTTGAATTTTGGAAGGCCACTTCTTTCATCTGTTAATTTCAACATTTAGTGCCACTTATTTCATTAGTTTATTTCAACATTTCTTTTTTCCAGAGAGATTTCCAATAAGAAAAAAATTAAACAATCCAAAATAATGGCATGGATAAATCAAATGAATGTATGCTAGACTTGCTAAATACCTAACAAAATACCTAACACAACCTACTATAACACACATCTACTTGAAATCACGTAAATAATGAATTAAATGTGAGAGTACAATCTGTTGAGTTATATATGTATTTTCAACTATACTCGGTCAAGATAAAGGATTGATTTCCAAGGAAATGGAATGTAGAAAATCATTGTATCAATTGAGTAAAGTTACACGGTGGGAGAGAGATGGTAATATTATTATAGTTCAGGTTTGATCCATACGATTCATATTCAATTCGCTATATGCACAACTATAACCTCATTAATAAGCTGAGGCATATGTATAGGTTCACATGTAATTAGCTTGGTGTAGCAGGTAGTAATGCACAGGAAGTTGATGTCAATATTTATACATACAGACTTTATCTAAATCTATGAGTATGAAATTTAATCCAAAAAATCTTGTGAAGGTTTAATTTCATAAGATTTTCTTGTTATATATAAATAAATATTATTTACAACCCCAAGTTTGACATTATATATAGATCACAATTCAATGTAATTGATCACTAAGAACTCCAATCAGTATGCTTTAAGTGTTTCTACAGAATTAAGGAAGAAGAACAAATATAGAACAATCTTGTTTCTTATTGCCATTTGAAATTAAATTTTTATTACGAAGAGGCATGCAATACAAAGATGGAAGGACTCATAGATCCAAGTATCTATTTATTCTCATCTCTATTACAATGCCAATGTTACCCAAAATGTCTAGTATAAACTCTTCACAAGAGTACCAAAGCTCTATGCTAGTTATGATATCCTGGACTGTCAATTTAAAAAATAAGGAATGTAATTTTGTTATGATATCGATATCCTTGATAAGAAAGTATATCTAGGAAATGGATTGATGGTACCTTAAAAACTTATATGTGTAGGGAATGTGCCATGTTCTATCGATTCTGGTAGACAAAAAAAATAAAAATTCCTCATGGTATTAGAGAGAGGACACATATACAATGTAATTAATTTTTCAAGGGATAATTCTTTCTGATTTATTTAGAAGCTCACCTACCAAAGCACACCTACCAAGATAAGTTAGATTAGTTATCATAAAGAGACTCAGCACTAGTGGTAGAGAAGAATCCCTGGTGGGTTGTCTGTGTACAATATTTTTCCCTGAAAGCAATTCTGGGTGGCAAAGTACTACTTCATTGGAATTTTTGGGAAAGTACTACTGCATTGGAATTTGTACAGATCCTTATTCATTATAGTTAGCCCATGTTTGAAAGAGCTTTCCAAATATAGGGGAATGGACAAATAAGTGAGAAGAATCTTTCAACCTTTCCCCGAATAGTAAAATATCTGGGAAGCACCTAAATATCAAGGAGCACCAAGGTGGCTCATGTCCCTATTTACTCCAGATATCACACCAGTCTGGCTTAGCTACTGTGGGCAATGGGTTTTATGCACCTATAATAGTGTATTTTCCTAACACCGTGCATTCATTTCTATGGTGGAACTCTATTCTACATAGAGTACTACACACATTATAACACAATGCTTTGCCTTTAGACAACAACTAGTTAGTAAAGGTAGCCAGTTGGTTCTTGACCTGCACCAAGCCTATTGATGGTTCAACAAATTCTTCTATTGATTAAAGGTTCATTGCAATGAGCCTATGGTTGCGTTTCTATTTTTTTCTGGGTAAGGGGAATCCATATATGGGGAAGCAATCCTACAATAAACCATCATGCAATAAACGATTTATTATTTTCAACATCCTAAATTTTGCAATACTCTTGCTGCTCAGACTTCGACTTCAGGAATGTTTTTATTAGGTCATATACAATACCTATAATACTTTCATTATTAGAAACACAATGGATTCCATGCATTCATTATGTAACAGAAGGGATGATGCCAATCAAATTCATTCTAGAAAATAACTTTATTTCCAATCGCTTCCACGAAGGATTGTCCGATGGGGAATTCTTATTCTACGTGCGATATGTGCAGAACAGTTGGCACCATGAATTCATGATGAAGGAAGGGTGAAAACCTCTTGTCTCTGATGGCATGCTCGATAATTCCTTTGGGCTTTCAAAATTGTTGATAATTTGAGCTTCCTGGAATCATACTTGTAGTCATGATTGCAAATTTGATAGCTGAGGCACTCCATGCTCGATAAATCCTTCAGGCTTTCAGAATTGTTGATAATTTGAGCTACCTGGAATCATACCTATAATATTGATTACTAATTTGATAACCGAGGCGTTCCTTTTAGGGTTGAAAGATCTCCCTCATCTTCATCAACATCTAACACCATGGATGATATATCTTCTGCAAGAAATTGCTTCTCATCGCCTTGGTAATTAGAGATAATCATGGCCATTTCTTCTCCTCACCTTTGTAATTAATTATAATCATGGGCTTGTCACCTGTCATTCGCCTACCAACATGCTAACAACCCAAACACACATGCAGGGAAGATGGCAACAATATGCCATCATGTTGCAAACCATACTAATTATATGCCCAAAGTAATTGACATAAAATGTTATTCTATAATGCTAGCTTGAAAGCTAGCATTAATCAGCCTTACCAAACCAATTTTGGTAGATGTTATGATCTATGTCCTAAGTTTACGTTAAAAATTAAAGATTACTGGAAATAAGACTTAATAAGACTCTGAAGTATATGAGCAGAGTTGTCAATATCTAATACGAAGAAAACAATTTTAAGAAAATATAAAACCCAAAAACTTTGTATTAAGCTCATTGTTTTTGTTTTGGTGAGAACTAATGCTATTGACAGCAATATCCATCGCTATATACCATGCCATGGGCAGGTATAGTAAAATTTCATCAGATCGGTTTGGGATCCATCATCCACTATCTAGGTCTTCCACAATTTGTTCAAAATTTTCTTATACAACCATTTTAATATAAAAATATTTTGTGATTTTTAATGTAAAATTATATTTTATAAACAAGTTCTTCGACATAAAAAATAATTATTTACCATTTTATTTTTTTAAATATTTATTCTAAATAATTCTATATTTATATATAGATTTAATACGATAACCAGTATTGTTCGGGGCATAACAGGACCAAAATAAAAATAATTGATTGCAAAAGTATCTTACACACTTCTATTATCAATATACATGTCTTATTGAGGGCCTCACGATATCCTCGACAAAGAATACAGTGGATGGTTGATGTAGGGAAAGAGAAATTTGGGAAAAGAAATATTGTGCTTGCCTCTGAAAGCTCAATTGACTACCCATAATATAATATACATCTCTTATTGGGAGCTGCAAGATATACTTAGCAAAGAATACATTGCATGATTGCTGGAGTGAAAGAGAAATTTAGGAAAAGAAAAATTGTGCTTACCTCTAAAAGTTCAATTGACTACCCACCAACCTAGACCCATCTTAACTCTGAATCTATCAAGCGCTGAGAGGGATCAAATCTCTCGAGGTGCAAACCTTTTTTTGAGTGCAAAATTTGAGGAAAGGTTTGTACCTTGAGAGATTTTATCCCTCTCGGTGCTTGATAGATCCAAAGTTAAGATGGATCTAGGTTGGTTTCAGTCGTGTGCATCCAAGGAAAATATATTGATAATATGAGGAACATATGATAAATTTTATCAATAATATATAAATACATCTAATATTAATATAACCATTTTAAATATGCTAAATACGTTTGAGATTTATCAAGTCATTTTAATTTTAAATTTTCTTAGTTACCTCAGTTTGTTGAGATGATAAATATTGTAAAATAACTTTAATGGTGAAAAATCATGAAATAAAAATGATAAAATTTGAATGCAAAGTGACAATGTAATAATATTGAATGATAAAAAAATTGAATAATAAGAATGTAGTCAATTACAAATAGTCTTCATTGTGAACAATCTCAAACTATTTTCTTCTACTATTCTTATTGTCGTCCTTGTTAGTTTTGTTACCTTTTCATATCGATTATATGAAAAAGGCAATTGGAATCATAAACCATTTATATATTTAGCTCGAGTTTTTGTAGTAAACATCATACCTTCTCTCTCTTTCTCTCCAATATTAATAGGTTTAATTAATATAACACAAAAATTAATGTACATTGTCAATATTTTTGTGTGCTTGCACTGAAATCAATGCATTTAGTGGAAACAATCAAATAGTATTAGAAATCACCATCTACACTAAAATAAATGCATTTAGTGCAAGCAATCAAATATGATTAGAAATCATCTATATTGAAATAAATGCATCTAGTGCAAGAAATCAAATATAATTAGAAATCAACATCTACATTGAAATTAATGCATTTAGTGCAAGAAATCAAATAGGATTAGAAATCACCCTCTACACTTAAATCAATGCATTTAGTGCAAGAAATAAAATACGATTAGAAATCATTTACATTGAAATCAATGCACCTAGTGCGAGTAATCAAATATCATTAGAAATCAACATCTACACTAAAATGAATGCATCTACTGTAAGAAATAAAATAGTATTAGTGTTGTGTAACTAGCTCCAAAAATAGAAGAAAAGAGATATCAACGCCTTAGAAATGAGCCACTTCGAGGGGGCAACCTCCAATACATTACATAAATGAACAATTCTTGGATGATTCAATTTACAAAACCTCCTTTCTATATATAGGAGTCCATGGGGCCATCATGTAATCCTAGTGGGCCACAATGTAATCCTAGCCGACCTAACAATAATAATTTAAGGGCACAATAATAACAAAATGGGGGTTACAAGGGTACAATAATAAGGGGTTTACACTAACAACAATAAGGGACTATACTAGTAATATAGGGAACTAACATGCCCCTCTCCTTCAAAAAAAGTGTTGTCCTCAATGATTGAGTAGCTCTGGGTGCTTCTGTATAAAATTCTCATCCTCCAATGTAGAATCTTCGGTGGGTAAGTTCTTCCACTTGATGAGATACTCTGAAATTGATCGATTCCGTAGTTGTCGAGTTCTTGTTTCCGTGACCGCTTCGGGTTCCAATATGATTTTTCCTTCCTCATCAAGTTCTAGAAATATTGTTTGAACTGGAAGATTTTCACCTATAACCTTCTTTAAGCATGAAACATGGAAAATTGGATGCACTCGTGAAGAAGCGGGAAGCTCCAATTTGTATGCCATAGTACCAATATTTTGCAACACCTTGTAAGGACCATAGTACTTTGGCAATAATTTATTATCCTTCTTAGCTTGCTTGAGGGACATTTGTTTGTATGGTTGTAGCCGTAAAAATATCCAATCTCCTACATCAAAACTTCTCTCGCTGCGATGTTGATCTGCCTGTTGTTTCATTCGATTTTGTGCCAAATTCAGGTTATCCTTTAAGAGTTGGAGAACTTCTTGCTGATGTTTGATGTGATCTTCCACTGCTTGAACCTTCGAATTTTCCCTTAAAGATGATGTGATGGATGGTGGATGATATCCATAAAGTGCCATAAATGGGGTCATTTTTGCTGCAGTATGGAAGGAAGTGTTAAACCACCATTCAGCAAGAGGTAACCACTTGACCCATTGTGTTTGTTTATCAGATACAAAACAACGAAGATATCCTTCCAAACATTTATTTACTATCTCAGTTTGACCATCAGATTGAGGATGATAAGATGAGCTATGAGCTAATTGAGTACCCGAACAAGAAAATAACTCCGTCCAAAAATTTCCAGTAAAAATGGGATCTTTGTCGCTCACAATAACCCTTGGGCTTCCATGTAGCTTTTGAATTCTATCCATAAATGTAGTAGCAACTGTACTTGCTTTAAATGGATGAGATAATGCACAAAAGTGTGCATACTTGGTAAGTCTATCAACTACCACCATGATGACACTCTTTTCTTCAGACTTAGGTAAACCTGTGATAAAATCCATTGAAATCTCCTCCCAACGTTGACTTGGAATGGATAAAGGTTGTAGAAGTCCCAGGGTCTTAATTGTTTCCACTTTATTCTGCTGGAAAACCAAACATTCCACCACAAACTTTTGAATATCGGATTTAAGGCCATCCCAAAAAAATTCTTTCTTCACCCTGTGGTAAGTTTTTAAAAATCCTGAGTGTCCTCCTAAAGGAGAAGTGTGCAATTCCCGAAGAATCTTTTGTTTTAGTTGGGAATTCTTACAAAGATATAAGCGATCTTTGTACCATAAGGAATCATTTTTCCAACTAAATGTATCGGATGTACTAGGATCTTGCTGCAACTTTTGAATGAGTGTCCATACATCTTTGTCCTTCTTCCATTCATCTCTTGCTTCGGTTATCCAATCTGGTTGGATAATAGAAATAGCACAAAGCAATGCTTCCACCTCTTCATTCTTTCTTGAGAGTGCATCTGCAACAACATTAAGCTTTCTTTTTTTGTAGATTATTTCAAAGTCATAACCCAACATCTTTGTGACCCATTTTTGCTGCTCTTCTGAAGATATTCTTTGCTCCAAAAAGTGTTTAAGACTATCATGATCAATTTTTACCTTGAAGTGTCTTCCCATTAGGTAAGTTCGCCATTTCTTTAGTGCATGCAGTATTGCTAACATTTCCTTCTCATAAATAGGTTTATGTAAATGCTTTCCTTTGATTAGACGACTTTCAAAAGAAATGGGTCTTCCTTCCTGCATTAAAACAACACCAATGGCATTTCCTGAGGCATCACATTCCAAAATAAATGTTTTTGTGAATTCTGGCATAGCTAAGACCGGTGCTAGGCACATTGCCTCTTTAAGATGTTCAAAGGCCTTAGTTGCTTCAGGAGTCCATGAAAATGCATCTTTCTTAAATAATGTTGTTAGAGGTGCTGCTATTCTCCCATAACTCTTAACAAACTTGCGATAATACCCTGTTAACCTAAGAAATCCTCGCAACTGCTTTATGGTTGTAGGGACTTTCCATTTCTTAATGGCTTTAATTTTGTTAGGGTCTACTTTAACACCCTCGTGAGATACAACATGACCCAGATATTCCGCCTCTTGTACTCCAAAGAAACATTTGGATGTTTTTGCATATAATTGTTTCTCCTGCAATAGTTTGAGCACCCTGTCAACATGTTCAACATGATCCTTCCAAGACCTGCTGTAGATTAGTATATCATCAAAGAATACTAGAACAAATTTTCTAAGGAAGGGTTTGAAAATGGAATTCATCAACCCTTGAAATGTAGAAGGTGCATTGGTAAGGCCAAAAGGCATGACCAAAAATTCATAATGACCCTCATGAGTTCGAAATGTTGTTTTTGGAATATCTTCGGTCTTCATTCTAATTTGATGATATCCTGAACGAAGATCCAACTTGGTAAAATAAATTGCTCCATGTAATTCATCCAATAATTCATCAATCACGGGAATGGGAAATTTGTCTTTAATGGTGAGCTTATTGAGCTCCCTATAATCTGGACACATTCGCCATGATCCATCCTTCTTGTGTACCGATACTACAGGAGCAGAGAAAGAACTTTGACTAGGTTGAATTATACCCGCCTCTAACATTTCTGCAATCATACGTTCAATTTCGCTCTTTTGGAAGTAAGGATATCTCTAAGGCCTGATGTTTGGAGGAACACTTCCTGGAATCAAATGAATAGCATGATCATGATCACGAATAGGTGGGAGTCCTTTGGGAGTTTCAAACACCTTGGAATGATTGTCCAAGACTTGTTGGAGATCTGCAGAAATAAATGATTTTGATGTCGGAACTTCTAGTGAGCATAATTGTGCAATTACGCCTCATTGTTCTTTCTTTAGAAGCTTTGTCATGACATTAGAGCTTATTATCCTTCCCAGCTTCCCTTCAATACCTCGTAATTCGACTTCCTTTCCTTCTGAAAAAAATTTCAAGAAGAGTTCTTGAAAATTAAAAGCTACCGTCCCCAAAGATTGTAACCATTGTACTCCTAGTACAACATCAGCACCTCCCATAGGAATGGAAAGCATTGGACTAGTAAATACATATTCCCCCATGGTTAGCTTCATATTATGGTATTTTACAGAGAAATTTATAGTTCCTCCATTTGCAACCATCACTTGACATTCTGGTGCTGGGTATAGAAAACAATTTAATTCCTTGGCTACCTTACAATGAATAAAATTATGGGTGCAACCTGAATCAATCAACACTATTACCCTTTTATTCTTGATTTGTCCTTGTATCTTGAGAGTTTGAGGAGTGGTAATTCCTGCCAGCGCATTACACGATATGGTCGGATTCATTTCTTCCTCTTCTAGGGCTGGTTCCATGTATATCCTCTTCTTGTTCATTTTCTTCTTCCTCTTCACAATCTATGTAAAATAATTTCTTCTCAGCACACTTATGACCTTTAGTGTATTTGCTATCACAACTGTAGCAAAGCCCTTTTGCTCTTTTTTCTTCCAATTGTTGTGGTTTCAACCTTGTAGGTTGTGGAAATCTAGGCGTAGCAACACTTCCTTCTTTATAGAATTGAGTGGTAGGCTTCCTTGTCGCCATAATTTTACATTCAACTTTTTTTGCCAACCTGAATGCCTTCTCCAATGAATCGGGTTCCAAAACACGAACTTCATGTTGGATGTTATCCTTTAGAGTACCTAAGAAGAGATCAATCCTGTGTTCCTCTGGAATATTAGTTACCCTTATATTCAATTTTTGGAAGTCCTCAATGTACTGCCCCACTAAACCCTTTTGTTTGAGATTTATCAATTGGCTAAAGAAGGTGTTGCTCTTTGTATCCTCATAATGTGCTATCATTTCCTCCGTAAAAATTGACCAAGTGACAATTTTTTTACGGGAGAAAAGCCATCGATACCATACAAATGTATTTTGTTCCAAATGTAAAGTTGCAATGCGTACCTTTTGTGTGTTTTGCACGTTATGGAGATCAAAATATTGCTCCATCTGTAGTATCCATGTTACAAGATCCTTTCCATCAAAATTCCTCATATCCATCTTTGGAATATGGTGGTTCTTCCCGCCAACATTAGAGTTTATGAAATCACGATTAAAATTTATTTTGTTCTCATCATGAGGTTCTTCTACTATCTTTTCACCATTAGGAAACATTTCTTGTATCAACTTTGTCAAACCTTCCATGTTTGCTTTTGGAACATTCTTCATGTTTTCCATTTTCTCATCGATCTTAGCTTCCATGTCATCCATCCTAGATTCCATGCCAGCCTCCATGCCATCTATCTTAGATTCCACGCCTTTCTTCAAAACTTCCATGTCATTTTTTGTTGCTCTTTGCGAGAGCGAAATTTTTTGCACTTACTCTTGTAATTTTGATATGTCATGTTGCCATTCTTCGTCTTCATGAGTCATAGTAGAGCTTTCCAAAGGCTTAATGGGTGTTGAATTCTTTTTAGGGGCCATTTTATAATCCAATACTGATATCTATTCTACAATATGCCCTTGCAATCAATTCAACTTGATTCTTCAAACAAGACTTATGCAATTCGGAAAACAATTACACACCTTTTACTTGCTTTTGAGGAGCTCGATATTGAAATTGGATTATCTCTGTGATTGTGGCTCTTCAATATCTGAAATTCAGCACTGAAGTCTCCCTCTAAATTCTCTTTTGAATGCCACAGGTCTGACTTGATTTGGATTCTCCAAGACAAATTTATGTCCAATCTCCCACAATGACCTAATTATGGATTGGTTCAGTATAGCGAACTTGTACGGCTTTCCACGTGTCACTGTTTCATCCTTCACCTCTGAAATTGATAGCCAAGAAACTACAGTCTGTATACTTGCGACCACCTTTTACGGCACTCCAATCCGATGCTCAGAGAGAGAGTTATTTAAATTTTCCCACGATCACCTCTTTGAGCTGAAATTCAGGAGCTTGAAAAAGCACTACCTTCCACAGATCATATCTCCAAAAATATTGTGAATCAAGCTCTGAAATTTTTTGACGAATTTCCTCAAGATTTCAGCTTTGCACCATATGAATTTCAAATTCTGAACCTTCGTAGAAAAAACGTTATAGCGCAAATTCCATGATGACCTGTTTAGGAGCTTGAAAAAATACCTAACTTCCACAGATGATATCTCCAAAAATATTGTGAACCAAGCTCTGAAAATTTTAGACACTATTCCTCAGGATTTCGGCTTCGCACCCTAAAAATTTCAGCTTCTGAAACTTCGTAGAAAAAAAGTTATAGCGAACATGCCACATTGACCTGTTTGGAGCAACAAAACCCTAGAATCCAAAGCTCTGATACCAAATGTTGTGTAACCAACGCCAAAAATAGAATAAAAGAGATATCAACACCTTATAAATGAGCCACTTCGAGGGGGAAACCTCCAATACATTACATAAATGAACAATTCTTGGATGATTCAATTTACAAAACCTTCTTTCTATATATAGGAGTCCATGGGGCCATCATGTAATCCTAGTGGGCCACAATGTAATCCTAGCTGACCTAACAATAATAATTTAAGGGCACAATAATAACAAAATGGGGGTTACAAGGGTACAATAATAACAATAAGGGGGTTACACTAACAACAATAAGGGACTATACTAGTAATATAGGGACCTAACAATTAGAAATCACCATCTACACTGAAATTAATGCATCTAGTGCAAGAAATCTTCTTCCCTCTCTCCCCCCCCATCTATATATATATCTCCATCCATATCTCCTTCTTTGTCTCTTTATCTCACCCCGCCAAACACACACACTGTCTCACTCTATATCTATCAATCTGTTTGTCCCTCCCTCCTTGTCTCCATCTATATCTTCTTTATCTTCACCTTCCATCTATATCTCTATATCCCTATTTCTCTCTATATCAACCCCAAAACATACACTCTCTTTCTCCAATCTATGTATCTATCAATCCCTCCTCCTCTCCCTCTCCCTCTTGTTATCCTCTCTCCCTCTCTCTCCATCTTCCTTATCTCTCTCTCTCTCTCTCTCTCTCTCTCTCTCTCTCAACATTGAACTCTCTATGTCTTTATTCTTACCTCCCTCTCTCTCGCCCTCCATCTCCATCTCTCTTTCCCAACCTCTCTTCACTCTCTCTCTTCCTTTCTCTCCCACCTTTCTCTCTCTCTCTATCTTCACCTTCCAACTTTGTTACTATATGCCTCTCTCTCTCCTTCTCTCCCCCCTTCTCTCCATCTCCCCTTGTTTGTCTCTTTATTTCACCCCCAAACATGCAAACTCTCTTTCCATCTCTCCCTTTTCACTCCCTCTCTCTCTCCACTACTCACTCTCTATGTCTTTCTTCTTCACCTCTCTCTATCCCCATCCAGCTCCATCTCTCTATCACTCCCTCTCTCCCCCTCCAATTCCATATCTCTATCCCTCCCTCTCTCCTGCTCTCTTTCAATTCCCCTTTCTATTCCTTCCTCTCTCTCCCTTTCTCTCTCTCTCTCTCTCTTACCCCTACAATCCTCTGTCCTCCCCCATCACTCTCTTCCCCTCTCTCAAGTCCTCTCTCTCCCTTTCTCTCTCGTCTCCCTCTATCTGCCCCCCCCCACCCGCGCATCTCTCTCTCTCTCTTTGCCCTCCAATCCTCTCTCTTCTCCCATCATTCTATCTGTATCTCCAACTATGTTACTATATCCCTCCCTTTATCCTTTTCTCTCCTTCTCTCCCCCTTCTCTCCATCACTCCTATGTCTCTTTATTTCACCCCAAAACATACACAATCTCTCTCCATCTCTCCCTTTTCACTCCCTCTCTCTCTCTCCAATGTTCACTCTTTATACCTTTCTTCTTCCCTCCCTCTCTCCCCATCTAACTCCATCTCTCTATCCCTCCCTCTCTCCCCCTCCAACACCATCTATATATCCCTCCCTCTTTCCTCCTCTCTTTCAATTCGCCTCTTTTTTCCTTCATCTCTCTCCCTTTCTCTTCTACCTCTCTCTATCTTCCCTCATAGATCTCTCTCTCTCTCTCTCTCTCTCTCTCTCTCTCCCCTACAATCCCCTATCCTCTCCCATCACTTTCTTCCCCTCTCTCAATTCCTCTCTCTCCCTTTCTCTTCCATCTCCCTATATCTGCCTCCCCTCACCCCCTCACCTCTCTCACTCTCTCGCTCTCTCTCTCTCTCTCTCTCTTGCTCTTTCTCTGCCCTCCAATCCTCTCACTTCCCCCATCACTCTATCTCTCTCTCCAACTATGTTACTATATCCCTCCCTTTATCCTTTTCTCTCCTTCTCTCCCCCCTTGTCTCCATCACTCATATGTCTCTTTTTTTCACCCCTAAACATACACACTCTCTCTCCATCTCTCCCTTTTCACTCCCTCTCTCTCTCTCCAATTCTCACTCTATATGATGATTTTCTTCTTCCATCCCTCTCTCATCTCATCCTTGCTCTCTCTCCCTTTCTCTCCTACCTCCCTCTCTCTTCCCCCTTCCCTCTCTCTCTCTCTCTCTCTCTCTACCCTCCAATCCCCTCTCCTTCTCTCTCTCCCACCTCCATAGTTATGTCTCCCTATCACTATTTTACCATTCTCTATATCTCTCACTCCTCTCCCTCTCTCTCTCTCTCTCTTCATTCCTCCTCTCCTTTCTCCTTCAATTTATCTCCATCTCTCCCTTGTCACTCCCCCTATTTCTCCACCTCTATCATATGTCTTTGTTCTTCCCTCCCATATATATCTAGAGTTAACATATATATCATGATATTTTAATATATATTATAATATAACAAATTTAATATTGTATTAATTAAAGTTATTAAATTTAATAATATTAATATTATAATATATTAATATGAATATTATATTTGACAACAACAATAATAGTATTAATATTAATGTTAAGGTTAATAATGTTTTTTTTGTATTGTATTAATAATAATTTGGTCCATGGTATTTGGGCCGTTGACTTCATATATAATTGTATCTTGATTTCTAATTATATTTGATATATTTTTATTTATTTACCTTAGCTCTTTATACCTCTTTTATATTTATTTATTTACCATACATCTTTTATAAATATTATATTTGGCCCATGGTATTTGTCCCATGATATTTGGCTCAAAGGCTTCACCTAAATAAAATCTCTTTTTTGAGTTTTTGTAAATATAAAGATTTATTGAGTATAAATATAAAAGTTTTTGAGTAAGTATAAAGAGGCTTTATTTATTTACCATATCTATAGTTTATTCATATTTTTATTTATTTACCATATCTTTTTTTGAGTGTTCGCAAATCTCTTTATATTTTAAATTTATTTTTAATAAATTTTTAATTATAAATTTATATGTTTATGTAAGTTATTGTTTAAGTGGACATTATTTAGATTTTTTTTTTAATTTTCTTTATTTTTTTGTTTATTTTAGCTTCCCACATATTTTGGGGATTGATTTAGTGTTCACATACTAAATTTTCACTCCATATGTGGTATCTAATTAATACAATTCGAGGATTAACTTTATTTTGAACTAAATTATCACTTTTTTTAATAGTTCTAATTAATACAATTCGAGGATTAACTTTATTTTGAACTAAATTATCACTTTTTTTAATAGTTACCAAAACTGCCACTGACTAAACAGAAACACAACCACATTTGTCAATTATTCTTAAAAACTATTTTATATTTTATTTAAAATTATTTTTAAAAAATTAAATATTTAAAGTAAAAAATAAATTTTAAATTTTAAATATTGTCTAACCAAAAACACAACCACACTTGTCAATTATCCCTAAAATCCTTTTTAATTTATACATATTTAAAAATTAAATATTCAAAATTTATTTTTATAAAATTTATTCTAATATAAATCTATTTAAAAAATCAATTACTTTTTATTAAATTTATTAAACTTAATTACTTTTAATTTTCACCTAAAATCTTCTTTTTATTATTTAAGCTTTTTAACATCTATAAAAACCCTTAAAATTTAAAATTAATAAATTTCTCATTCCCAATTAGTTTCTATTTCCTAATTTTTACACATCTACATTCCATTTACCATTATCTACGCAAACTACCAAATTTGTGATGAATGAAAAAAACATACCAATACCAATTATGTGTAAAGCTATTAGCAACCATGAACTAAACCGAATCGAAATTTTATCAAATAATTCGATGCCCGAATAGAATTATGAAATTTCGATATTTTTTTCGTGATATAGACATATTTGGTAACTATGCTTTTTTCTTAAAACTATGATTTATTTTTTATTTTTTTTCTGATATTAGAAACCAGTTTTGGGTAATGTTTTAGTTTCGTTTCTGTTTCTCTTTTCTGATAACATTATGAGTCGTTTTTAATCATCGATGAATGGAAATAGCCATACATATTTTTTGGGTTATAGGATATTAAATGCGGTTGGGCATACACTGCTCACCGTTAGATTTAAACAAATTTAAATCTAACAATGGGCATTATATGCCCAACATCATTTATTATCTTATGGCCCAAGTAATAATGGTCGTCATGAAAATTGGTGTATAATTAAACCACTTTTAGTTTGTTTTAGAGCTGTTGTCCGTAGACTTTATGAAGAGGTGAAAGTCAAAATTAGAGCCTCAGCGGGCATTTCAGAAAGCTTTAGAAGTGACATTGGAGTCAAGCAAGGTTGCCCTCTATCCCCTACTCTTTTTGGTTTATATATTGATAAACTAGAAGAGTGGCTAAATTTGCAAGCTGGGGATGGTGTTCGGTTGGAGGAGTTTGTGATAAATCTTATTTTATATGCTCATGATCTTGTATTGATTTCTAACTCAGCCCATGGATTGCAGATGCACCCATATGCCCTTGAGAATTTTTGTAGAGCGATGGGGATGCAAGTCACTATTAGCGAGACCAAGATAGTGATTTTCTCTAATAAAAAGAAGCATAGTTAGCATATGTTCTTCTTTGAAGGCAAAATTCTTGAAGAAGTAAATGAGTACAAATACTTCAGGATCGATTTCAACAACAAACTTAATTGGGAGGACTGTAGAAAGAAGAGAACCTTAGGAAGGTGGAAAGCATTATATGCACTTCAAAACAGATGTAGAGAGGCAGAGTTATGGGAGTGAAAAATGATTAAAGTTCTTTTTGGACTCCTAGTTTGTCCAGTGATGCTATATGGGTGTGAATTGTGGGTTAGTAGCACCCAGAAAGTGGAGAAAATCCAAAAATGCGTGATCATGAGTAAGTTAAAATAAAAAGTTTGGTACCTTATGAGATAATGTTGAGTGAAACAGGAGAAACTCTCATTGAAGCAATTGCTATGGTGCGGCTCATAAGATATCTAAAAAGAATTGAGCAAATGGGAGTAGGTAGATGGCCTAATGTTATCTTCCAGGAAGGCATGAGTGAAAGAAAGAAAACATGGATGAGACAAAACTACACATGGATGCAAAAATGGAATATCTACCTCAATGCTTCTCCCACAAATAGCAAGGAGCTAAGGATTTGTTATGGAGAAGTTTTGTGAACAAGTATGGGGAAAATAGTTGAGTAGAAATAAGAAGTACTACATTGAAGAATTCAACCCTACGTATGATCTCCAACCAAAAAAGTACATTGGAGCTAACATTCTGTGGAGGGAAAAGGTTCTTATTGCTCAATTAAGAACCAACTCGCATCATCTTTGGTGTGAAACAAGATGGTGGAAAAGGCCTAAAGAAGCTTGGGAAGAACGAGTGTGTACATTTGGCGCGTCTGAGGCAGTGGAATCGGAAAAGCTTTTCATCTTGGAATTTGATGCGTTCAAATAAATTAGAGAAAGTTATGGGAATATGTTAGCATCGGATTCTTGACATTGTCTTTTCAGTGATGAGATTGTTGGAAGGTTGGGCCAGCTCATCATCAAATTGAATAAGAAAAGCACTGAAATACAAAAGGTGAAAAACATGGAACTCATAGTCCCATAGACTATTTTTAGTCTCGTGAATGTTAAAATTTCATTTCATTTCATTTCTATTTCTTTACAGATACCCTCTCACTTGATGGACACGTCACCCTAGTGAAAAACACTTTATGCAGAATGCAATAATGGCAAGTGCTGACTTCGTGGCCTCGAGCAGAGTAAACAAAAAGAAAAGTACATGTTAATCGAAATTGTGTCCTGGAGTAGAGTAAACAAAAAAAAAAGTACATGTTAATCGAATGGTGTTGGTTGATCCTATCTTTGCAAAAGAGTTGTCTATGGAGGCGAAGGAATTGCCTGGATGACCAAAATTGGTCAGAATCCGGGCAAAAAAAATTTAAGAAATTTTACAGTATGAGTGTTTGAATCATGTTTTTGATAGTGGAAATAGATTCAGCACCATCAAAAAATTCTAGAGCACCCAAAATATTGAAGTTTGATAACTATAATTTGGATTTACAAAAATCTGCCATTTTTTTTTTAATTTTAGGAGAATTTCCATAATTTTCAAAGAAAAAAAAACCTCTACATTTCTTTCAAATGTCGAAAATTTTTGTTTCTGCACCGATAGTCCCTCACTTGGTAGACACCAGTGCAAAACTGATGTAGGGGCATTAGATTCGAAAAATACTTTGTATTTTATTAAACATAGGGGGTCTTATGTTTGTGAGAAAATATTGAATTTATGTAAATATTAATAGGCTTTTTGAGTGATTTTAATTAATTATTGTGAGGATTTGTTAATGTTCCCATATGAATGGAGAACATGAGGGAAATTAGATTTTAGATATTAAGAATTGATTATGAAAGCTTAAGATAGATTTGGTTTCAAGATTTTAGGGATAAAATCTAGATTGTAGAGGTTTGGAGATATTTGAAGACTTTATTGAATTATTGAAGGGATATTGAACCTAAATTGGTTCAATTAAATTTGTATAAATTAATAAGCTTAAAAGGTAAAATAGAATCAGAGAGGTAAGAAGAGTGGAAGTAAAATTAGAAGCAGGGCTTTTGCTTGTAAGCCTGCGAGCTATTGTAAAAAGGCCAATGATTTGAAAATCAGGCCAAGAAGAAAGAATGTTGATGTAAGTATTGTGTATTAATGCAGAATATGATTTTTTGAAGTTTATGCCATTATTGAATTTATGTGTTCAATATATGAAGGGATGGTTCAATTCCTTTTAAATCCTTGAATTTTTATATTGTGGAGGAATTTAATTTAATTCTCCCTGCGTTCCAATGATGAAGATCGATGTGATATATAACCCATGTTGTTGAAATTGCACACTGCAAAGCAGTGATTCGATTTGTTTGAATCCACATCGAATTTGCGTGAAAGTCTCAATACATAGAATCGATGGGTTTTAACCTTTTTATGAAGAACGTAGGCAATGCAATTTCTGTTTATCTAAGCATATGAATTGCCGCATAAAAGTCTGTATGGACCCAGCCCTGGTTCCTTTGTTGAATTCGGTTGAATCGATGTGTGTTTTGTTGATTTATAAACAGCAGAGAGGTGGTTGTGAGAAATGCGCTTTCATGAAGGTTGAAGCACAGTGAATACACGTTTCCTGGTTATATATTACATTGTTCAGTTCTGAATAAAGTGCTCACTAGTACTGTGTGAGGAGATTCTGATCAAATCAGAATTACACTCAGAAGTTGGCATGAATCTGTATAAAAGATTATGGGTTCGATTCACAAAAATCGATATCGATCTTGTCAAGGCCATGAAACAATAAATCAGTAAAGGATTCAAATCTGTGTGAAGGGTTTGATTAGGTCGATGAAGGTTGATCCGTTCGCTGAAGAGCGTAAATAATCTAACCTTTGATTATCAAGTATGTGTTACCCTCTATTTGCTGGAATCAATTAGCACAGTCCATAGCATTGGTAGAAATCGCATTTCAGGTGTTTGATTGGCATAATAGAGATCGATTTCTATATTAAAGCTAAGTCAAAATGTGTGGAGATTACACAAGGGTCAAAAACCAGCGTTCTGCATTAAAAGGCCATGTTGCATTATAAAGGATGAATGACATTGCCTGAGGACAAATTGAGTGATTTTTTGAAAATAGGCGAAATGGGAAACCGACCCTGCTTGAATGTTAAGTTAAAAATAGTAGGATGGAATTGAGGAGGGAATCGATTTCTGTGTTAAATTCAACAAACAGGCAATCGATGATGTTGAAGTTCTGGTTGCAGCGTTTTGAAATAACGTGATTTCCAGTGAAAAATCTGAAAAGTGAATGCGTTGGAAGGATGCGAAACTCAAGGTATGAACAATGTTTTTTTGAGATGAAAATTGTTATTTGAACACTTGAATGATGTGGGATCAAACAAATTTAACGGTTGCTGAGTTCTTAAATGTTTTATATGGAATGTGAATGGCAAGCCGTGGACATATCTGTTTGATAAGCTGTGAGTGATTATTGTATTGGGCTTTTAAATGAAGGCAAAAGTCAAAGATTGAGTATTCATATGAATGGAACATATGTTAATATGGGTGTTGGAATTCCATTGCAAATTAAATGATATGAGTGGATCGAAGTCTTATAAGGTTAAGGGAAGCTTGTATTTGAGTTTATTTAAATCCGAATAGTTGATGTAAAATCATAATATGGGATATTCAATGGTTTTATAATCATTGGTTAATAAATAAGTTTTCGCAAGTTTAAATCTGGGCTGGATTATTTGGGTTTAATAGTCATGGTTTTATAACCATCAGAAAACATAGAAGCTTCCTCATATACGTATATAAGTTTGCCCATATTATAAAAAAATTGAAGGCCAGTTTGGTTTTTAATGAAAATGCATTTTATGCATTGAAGAGTGTGTGATTGTGGGTAAGCGAGGTATGCCCGCTATCAAAAACACGTTATGCAGAACGACAAAATGGCTTAGGCTCAGTGTTTTAAAAGTATTGCATAATAATTTTATTCCAACAACTTTATTATATGAGGCATAAACATCCGCAACCTTTTGTTCAGTGGTCCGATATTCTGCGTCTCTATATGTGCCAATGCATCACTGCTTTAAGTTGAATCGACTTTCCTCCACTTTGCCTGATGAGTAGCATTCCTACCGTGGAATCATTTTAGTGTTAAAAAGTCTAGGATATACTTTTGTCTTCACGGTTGAGATGCAACCATGAATTAATGCCTTGCTTTTTAGTTTCGATCAATTCAATTTTATGGTTTACACTTCATTCCAATAAATTTATATTATATAGTGCATGGTTTTATTACGTTTACTTAGAAGGATTTGCACATCAGTCATAAGATGTTGTTATGTTTTGTATTTTATTTTCCGATCAATTCAAATGTATGGTTTACGGTGGAGGATCAATTTCTATTATAGAGTGTTAATTTATTTATTTATTTATTTTTAATTAGTGTAATTATTTTGTAATTATGTTGATAGATATGTTTATTTTAAAATTGGGTTTCATTTATCATAATTAAGTATTAATAATTATCAAGTGAATGATAGGGATTGAATTTTTATACAATATTTTAGAATATTTCAAGTAGTATGAGATTTAATTGCAAAGTAGTTATGTCTTTAAAGTTGTTTCTATTTAAAATCATTATTAAAAAAAACATAAGAGAAAGTGTCATATAAAATGAATTATGGTTTTTTGGGGCATGTGGTACTGAAAAGCCATAGTATTGGCCCATGCTACCATAACAAAGTCTAGTTACAAATTAAAAACCTCAATATTAAAATGGATGTGAATCTATGGCCCATGTTACCATAACAAAGTCTAGTTACAAATTAAAAACCTCCATATTAGAATGGATGTGAATCTTTATGGTTGAGAATCTTGTTACATGTTTTTTTTAAATGTATATAATTATAACTTATACAATAATTTTTTTTAACATTGATAATAATAATATTTTAATTAAAGTTTTTAGATAGTAAAACCTAAAGACGAGCGCTTATGGAGAGCAGAAGAGCTAGGTTTTGCAGGTTTTGCAGGTTTGGGCCTTATGGCCGCGCGGCAGCGTTTCCTCCTGGCTGCGCTCTAGAAGGGTTTGGTACTCCGGTTTTCATTGCTTACGATTCCATGAGTGGGCAGCCTCCGCACTTTGGATATGCACTGGTTTTCTGCGGAGCTTGGGAACTGGATTTCACGGCGCCCTCCATCAGAGACCCCCTTCCTTCCATCGCTCGCTATGGGCTTGAATCTTGGCCTGTTCCAGTTTCCTCGCACCCGCATCTGGTAACTTTTGATTTTTTTTTCGCTATTTCTGCACCAAACGCTTGTCTGTTGCCCCTGGATGGCAGGAATATTGCGAGGGCCGAAAGCCCCTGCGGGCTTGTGGCCATATTGATTGTTGTCATTCCGAGTAATCTTTCATTGAATACTAGATGTGGGTCAGTGGGCGACAAGGGGCCGAGTACCCTGCCTCTCTGCATGCGATTCCCTCTACCTCCAGTTTACTATTGGGGCTCTGGCGCTGTGAGCCGTCATGGTGGTAGAAATATGAGTGGTTTTAATGCTGGAAGATTGGAAAAAACGGTTTCTCGCCCAACTAAGAAGCCAGCCACAGCATACCCTACTCCAAAGACTCTCATGCCGCTTTGGACCTCGAAGGCCCTTAGTCCTGCATCATCAGCTCCACTCAGGTCCTGTTCTGCAGATCTGACTTGGCTGAGGCTTCTTGCAGGTTTTAAATGTTGGCAGCGACAGCATCTTAAAAATTGCAGAGATTGTGTTTTCAGGCAGGAGAAGACCGACTGGCTTTTCATTCACCCTGCTTTCTAGTACTCTGTCTCGGTTCTGTTTCTGCCCAGCTATGACAGTTTCTTTTTGATGGGGAAAGTTCCTCCCCATCAAAGCCATGGCAGACATACTCTCGGTAGCTCAAGCAATTCTGACGCTGTGTCCAGGAAACTCTTTG